>CM060606.1:44631847-44786847 GCA_030578255.1 Tiaroga cobitis
TAAAGACAGCATTCAAAGTCAACAAATAGTTTTTTCAGACAACAATCTGGAATGCTTGGGGGTAAAAATTACATTATCTCCCCAAATGTATTTTGCTGTCTTTGCAGTCTACCGCCCTCCTACCGCCACAAATGAATTTTATGATTGTCTAAATGTTATACTTAAACAACATGGAAAAATGGAAGTTATTCTTATGGGTGATTTCAATTTAAATTGGCAAGACAAAACGCGTAGGAAAAAGCTTAAAGATATTGCCAAAACTATTCAGATGATGCAGATAATCCATAAGCCTACAAGAATAACAAAATCTTCCCAAACACTTTTAGATTTAATTTTTACAAATAAACCAGATAGAATTAAAAAGATTTATAACCTTATCACTGGGCTATCAGATCATAATCTTACTTTGGTCTCCAGGAAACTGTCAAAAACACGTTTTAAAAATCTGAATTCGGTGAAAGGGAATTCCATGCCCTTTATCGCTCCAAAGGACATGGCCTTTATTGAAAATGAGATTAAGCAAGTAAACTGGTATGACAAAATTGGTAGTATGCCCTGTGAGCCAGCTAGTGCTGATTTAATGTCAATTATTAAAGACATTATTTTAAAATACACCAAGAAAAGGGGCAAGAAAACAAATAAAAAATATAATCTACCCTGGTTTAACACTAATCTCTGGGAAATAATGAAAAAAAGGGATGCTTCTTTGAAAAAGTTTTTAAAAACAAAATTAAATACTGATCACCTGATTTTTAAAAGTTTAAGAAATAAAGTAACACAACAACTTAGAAAAGCAAGAGCAAACTTCTTCCTCAAAGTTATTAATGAGGCAAAAGGAAACCCTAAAAAATTATGGAAGAGCATTGACAAATTACTAGGAAGGGAAAAATCAGCAAATAAACACTTAAAACTTGTGGTGGATGGTTGTACTCAGGATGATGATAGGATTATTGGGGAATGTTTTAATGATTATTTTATAAATTCAGTACAAGAATTGAGTTTAAGATTCCCAAAAATTCAAATTACACAAGCTTTAACCTGTAGTGATGCTGCTTTCAAGTTCTCTTTAATCATCCCAGAGAAAGTGGAAAGTGTAATCTCACTTCTATCTAATAGTAAAGCTAAAGACATATATGGTTGTGATACAGCTTTTTTAAAACAGCACAAGACATCTATTATGATACCTCTAGCGATGATTATAAATAAGTCTTTTAATGAAAATATCTTTCCCAGTGTGCTTAAATATGCCATTGTCACCCCTGTGCACAAATCGGGGGATACCCAAGTGGTCTCTAACTACCGACCCATCAGTATTCTCCCAGCTGTGTCAAAGGTTATCGAAAAGGTTGTGGCAGAACAACTAATAGCACATCTGAACTCTAGGTCCTTTTTACATCCGATGCAATTTGGTTTCAGAAAAAAACATTCCACTGAAACTGCATGCTGTTACTTCCTTGAGGAAATTAAAATGAGCCTAGATCAAGGAGGAGTGGTGGGAGCAGTCTTCTTAGATTTACGCAAAGCCTTTGATACAGTGAATCACGAGGTACTGATAAACAAGTTGGGTAAATACGATATTTCAGTAAATGTCCAAAATTGGATAAAATCTTATTTAATAAATCGAAAACAATGTGTGCAAATAAATGGAACTTTATCAACGTCTCTTGACTCCACTGTGGGAGTACCACAAGGATCAATTTTAGGGCCTCTATTGTTTTGCTTATATATTAATGACCTGCCTTTGATTTGCAAGGGTACAAACATTGTTATGTATGCTGATGATACAGTTTTATATACCCATGGGAGAAGTGCAACAGAAGTAGCCAAAAAGTTATCAGATGTTATGAGTAAGGTCAGTGACTGGTTATATGACTCATGCCTTACATTAAATGTTGAGAAAACTGTAACTATGTTTTTTACAAACCGATCTAAACTTAATATTTATCCGGAAGTTTTAGTAAGTGGCCAATATATAAAACATGTAGATGCATTTAAGTATCTGGGGGTAACTCTAGATTCGACACTTAGTTTTAAAGGTCATGTTAAAAATATGTGCAATAAATTGAAATTTAACTTAGTAAATTATAGATACATAAGAAATTCTCTCACCACTGTTGCATCCAGTACATATTTAAATGCGATGATTACTTCCCACCTCTTGTACTGTATTACATCCTGGTCTCAAGCATGTAAGACAGTCATTAAACCCATAGAATCCCTGTATAAAGACTGCCTCAAGATTCATGATAAAAAAACTCGTTATTATCATCACTGTAATATATTGGTCAAATATGAGCTGCTTAGTCTTGATAATTTAATAAAATACTCGAATGTGTCTTTGATACATAAAATCATATATAGTGCTACTGCTCCCCCTCTGAAAAAGTTTGTCACACTATGCTCTGAAAAAACCGAGCGAACAACTAGAAGTGTCACAAGGGGGGAGTGTAACCTCCCTCGCCGTAAAACTAAACTTGGGAGCTCCTCTTTCTCAAGTATCGCTATGAGACAGTGGAATACCCTTCCCACGGAACATATTTTATGCACAGATTTTAACAATTTTTCTGGCTTGTCAAAGAGTTGGTTGCTAAGTAAGCAGGTTTGCACACATTGTTAAGATTATGTGTGTTTGAGTGTGTGTGTGTTGTTTATGAATGATTGTCTAGAGTTGAATTGTGCTATAATGTGTTTAAGATGCTGTTATATTGTTTATGTGTTTGTTGGGGAGGGGTGAAACCGAGAGTAAATAGGCTGATGGTCTCCCTGTTTATTGCTAATCTGTATACCTGTATAATGGACATCACTCTTTTCAAATTCATGTGCAATTTTATTTTTAATTTTAAATTTGTTATACCTGCCCAGGGACTACAGGTGCAAATTAGCAAATGTTGCTACAACCTGGCCCAAGACATATTCTCTTGTTTAACAAGTTTAATGTTTATTGTGCATTGTCCCTGTTTCAAATAAAATAATTTCCATTCCATTCCATTCCATAAACAGACAGACAGACAGATAGACAGACAGACAGACAGACAGACAGACAGACAGACAGATAGACAGACAGACAGACAGACAGACAGACAGACAGATAGACAGATAGACAGATAGATTCTAGACATTTTGCTTTTGAGTTACATTTAAATCAACATGTTTTTTGTGCATTGCAGAAACAAGAAGTTTGGGGGTAAATGTGCTTAAAATTGTAAATATGTAAAAAAAAAAAATTCTGTCTTTAGATTTTGACCTAAACAGGTTTATTGAGATGTATTCATGTATTCCAGTACATCAGCTTCTTTCTTTTTGGACATTTTTGAAATGTAATACCCAGCCGTAGGCATTTAGTGCCTATAGTTTTAGGAGCCGATTGTGTTTTCCCTAAAGACTGAACTTGTGAAAAGTTTCCCCTCTTCCAAAAGTGTGTGCTGCTGTTCTTTTCCTGCATGATGTTTCTTGCTAGATGTATTTGCATGTGTCCTATTTTTCATGGAACGAAACCCAAAACTGTTTATATTTCGATGTTTATTTTTGATGTACTCTGAAAGTGTGAGAGAATCTGACACGAGGAAAGACCACGGCACCGCAGATAAAACGCTGTTGACATGTAAATCATGTCTTGACCTGCCGTGTCCTGCCAGCATCTGTGACTCCATCATATTATTTTTTAAACCTTTCACATTTTCAGCAGGACAGCTGTGGCCCTCACAACGCTTTAAAAAAGCAAAGCTCCACAATGATAATGTCATCATGTCAGCATGTTACTGAAAGGTGACCTAAAGACATCTTCACTTGCTGCTAAAGCCATGCAGTGTGTGTGTGTGTGTGTGTGTGTGTGTGTTTGGTTCTGTATACCCTACGTTACAGGGAAAAAAAATAAGGAAAACAGTTTATCACACTAAATTATGTTTAAAAAAAACAACTAAAACTGCAGAAAGTTTTCAGTGACGGGTAGGTTTAGGGGTAGGGGATAGAATATACAGATTTTTATGTATATTATAAATATTATTACGCCTATGAATGTCCCCATTAAACCTGAAAACCCAATGTGTCTGTGTGTGTGTGTGTGTGTGTGTGTGTACATGTTTTTCTATCCCGGTGGGGACCTCAGGTCGCCATGGGTAAACATGCTTATAAATCATACAGAATAATTTTTTTTGAAAATGTAAAAATGCAGAATGTTTCCTGTGATGGGTAGGTTTAGAGATAGGGGCAGTGTAAGGGGATAGAATATACAGTTTGTACAGTATAAAAACCATTACGTCTATGGAGAGTCCTCACAAAGATAGTAAACCAGACATTTGTGTGTGTGTGTGTGTGTGTGTGTGCGTGCGTGTGTTTCAGCTGTACCATGTCCTGTGGCGCGGGAACTTGGGCCCGGTCAGGATCTCCTTGACAGACATGACGTCGCCAGGAATGATGGGATAGAATTCACTGAAGGAGGCTTTTTCATCACTGTTCAAACACAACGCAAAGATAAAAAACAATTGCATCATGGGTGGGTGAAATATTGAATATTCACAATATATTTGCATGCACAAATGTGTACATTATATGTGACATACTCTTATAATTGAGCAATAGCTGCCATGATGTGTTTAAGCTGCATCCCCGAGACCACGAGGTGGAGAAGAGAGGAAAGAGACAGATGGAGCGAGAGAGTTTCTGACAGAAAGCTTCTGTCATTCTGTCACTCGCATGGAGAGCTCTGCATCTGTTACTAACAACATTTACAACCTTACAAAGACGTGTCTACTCTATTATACTCATCTATTTAGCAGCGGTGTTGGGAAAAGGTACTTTTAAAAGTAATGCATTAATATTGAGTTACTCCCTAAAAAAAGTTACTAATTGTGAAAATTGTACTAAAAAGTTACTTCTTACTTTATATGAAAAGTTATATTACTTTTGCGTCTTGTCTGGGCTGGGCTTGCTTTTAAAAAAAATAAAAATAACAACAACAAATAAAAGTTATATTTTTGGCAAATGTAAAAGAACTTTCACACCAAAAGTGAAAAGAATAAGCCTCAGGCTGAAGGAAATGCAAATTCATATCAGGTCGATTTCTTCAATCGTTTTGTCGCCGTTTTCTTTTAGTCTGTATCAGTTTTTTCTGTTTCTTAATGCAATCCCAGATGGACTCGATGATGGAGAGATCAGATCTCCATGTGGAGCATACAGTAAACCTAAAATACAGTCTAATGCTTCTGGAGATATAATCAACAACTTTAAATGAAGTTTTATATTTCTCCATTGCTTTCAATTCTATTTGCAATGTGTCATGGTATTGTGTTGTTCTTTCTCTCATTAAAGCTGATAAGGTCACAGTCTTTTTTTTTGTCTGATTTTTGAACACATTTTTGTTTGTAATGTTGTGAATAGTGGGTTGGTTTGGTTCATGGCTTATTATGCTTTAAGGAAGACTATGGGAAAAATGAATGGAAAAATACTTCCGGAACCAACTCTGGCAAATTCAAGCCCTGTTTTTCAACACCATTATCCAGTGTCATTAATATTACTCTAATTTTTCATTTCTATATCCAAATGTAAATCCATACAGGTGTGAATGCCAGCCGTTGTCCATCTACGTCTGGCTTGCATCTCAGCGTCTGCAAGGGTTTAGTGGATCAGCGCCCACAGGAGTCTTTCCATCAGTTCAGATCAGCTCTCCTGTGTAACGGCCTGGATTCAGTCTCCACTGCATGTTCCTTTCTCAGATGATAGAGACAGACTGACTCTGATTATAAGACAAAATGTAATCTACACTGAAGCGAAGGTGGAGTAACCTGCTGATTAACACGTGCGTCGGCTCATGTGCTGCTTCAGACCGGTATAAAGGTGATTTTCAGGTGTTTTGTGAGCCATTCCATGTCCTTTAGAATTAGACTTTAATGAATCAGTTTCACATCTTATGCATGCGTTTGTCATTGTACATTTAACTCAGTTTTATAGTAATATAAAACTTTACATTACTGTTCAAAAGTTTGGGGTCAGTGATTTTTAAAAAATGTTTATTCAGCAAAGAAGCAATTAAATTGATCAAAAGTGACAGTAATAATAATAAATGTTTCTTGAGCGGCAATTCATCATATCAGAATGATTTCCGAAGGGTCATGTGACACTGAAGACACCTCTGCATCTCTAAATTACATTTTAAAATATGTTTAAATAGAAAATAGTTATTTTAAATTGTAATAATATTTCACAATTTTAATGTTTTTACAGTATTTTTCATTAAAGAAATGCACCCTTGGTGAGCATAATAAACATTAAAAAAATCTTTGGCATAATTCTCATTTTTTGGGTGAACAATTTAATGTATTACAATAGAAAACGCTTATTTTGAATTGTAATAATATTTGACAATATTAGCTACTGTTTTTACTGTATTTTTATAAAGGCAGCCTTGTTGAGCATAAGAGACTCCTTTCAAAAGCATAAAAAAAATCTAAAAAGGTAAATGATTAAAATAAATAAATACAATTAAAACCTGTTTTGGCACAAAAATAATAATTATTAGTTGCTTTTTTAATTTTCCTATTTTCTTCCTAACATTTTTAGTGGCCAATATATTTGATATTTTTAAGAGTTTCTAACAAATCATATTTTACTGATCTACCAGAACATGCTATATTTGAAAGAGATGTGCTTGTTTCCAAAGGGCATCAATATCATTATGAGATGTGTATTCAATCAAAATAAAGCAAACCTGTTTAGCAAATGTTGTGTCTTATTTCATATTTCTCTAGATAAATGACAGAGTAGTATTATTTTCTCTCAAATTTGATTGCTACACTTCATCAAGAGTATGAGTACAAAGTCAATATACATGAATTACAACAACATTTGCACATGACTCTTCAATTAACACGCTTCCATACGGACAGCTGGAGCTCAAAGAGTTCCTCACTGGTATTTACAACACGCTCATGTGCGCTCATCTCGTAAAAATGATAATTCCGATAGGATTCGAGGCAGAAATAGTCAGCCAGTCAATCCAGTGGGACACAATGGAAAGTGGATCAGTGTCTAACAGCGACTCTCAGATTCAGACGCATTATTAAACGACCCTCCCGCTTACAGAGGAACACGTGTGATTGATACAATGACAAAAGCAGAAGTTCATCTGTATGTTTGCGGATCTAAAATGCCCTCTGACAGGCCAACAAAAGAAAACAAGGAAGTTATTTAAAGTAATTGTGTAATATAAGCTTCAGTGAAGAATGGCCAATGGGCGAAATGGATATAGCATACACTGTTGATAAGCTTTGACTGTCAAATAAGCCAGAAGAGAAGTTAAAGTAACTGAAGCAAACTTTGGGAAACATTATTATACTATTGTGTGAAGCGTAAACAAAGCTTTTTGTCAGTTAACGGCCTTCGCGATGCATCCAAATACGTACTTAACTAGATTTTAATAGGTATGTTGCTAAGATACTCTAATAAACATTATTTCACTGTGTGTTGCAATGCACTTGCAATGCATTTTGCCATTGTATTCTCCACAAAAGAAACCTTTGAATTTGTCTGGAAAACCTGACCTCTGCTGTAAGTCACTAAATGCATAAATATAAATGTGGCCAAGGCATCTTCAGGAGTGAACATAAGATGCCTTAAAAGGTGGGAATCTCATAAAATAATCATATTTGACCCTAAAAATAATAATAAAAAAAATAGCATGAAGAAAATTAGGTTCTCTTAAGCTGTATTAACATGCATTTTTTGAACACAATAAACTATAGTACAAGGTACAAACAAATGCAACCATGATGCATAGGTACATGCCCTTAATGGGTTTAACCCCAGGAGGTTTTGGGAAAGAACTTGTGTGTGTGTGTGTGTGTGTCTATTGTTATAAATGTGTCCGTCAACAACACTAGTGTACACCTGGGAGTTTGCCATGGCTGCGATGCCTCAGTGAGCTCAGAATAACTCCAGCACATGTCAGGGTGAAACACAGTTGCCTTCCCCATCAGTAATTGTCATGTAATCTCCACAGACCATCACACACATGATCCCAAACAAGGCACAGTAATGAATCATTGTTATTAATTAAAGGGTTAGTTCATCCAAAAATGAAAATCATGTCACTCTCATGTTGTTTTTGTTCGTCATCAGAACACAAATGAAGATCTTTCTGTTCCTCCATTGACAGATACGCAACTACCTCTTTGACGCTTCAAAAAGCTCATAAAGAGATTGTCAAAATTTGTCAATGTATTTAGTCAAAATTTTCTGAAGAGACTCGATCTATTTATATGATGAACAGATTGAATTTAGGCTTTTATTCACATACTACTCTTTATAGAGGGTATATTGTTTGTCAAATTTTAAAGCTTGCCAACATAAGCTACACTCAAAAAATATTTAAACCTAAACCTGATCAATCAGTTTTATACTAATAAACTTTAACGCAAGGCATATTTGTCTGCACCCAAAAACATAATGGCATAGGTTATTATTATTAACTATTATTTGCATCTATTTGATTTTCTTTAAACAATCACATTCTCCAATCAGCATAAACGTACAGTACCCGTTTCATTCATGTATGACTGACAAATATGCATCCCATTAAGTTATTAGTTTATGTTAAAACTGTAATCCAATGTTGTATGCAAATCTTAAATTTAGGTCTAAATATTTTCTTGAGTGCATGTAAAAAAATGAAAAGACAATCGTGTTTGCTGATCCTTCCTTTCAAGACACCCGTCCCATTAGAAGAGCTGAACTGGAGCCGATAAGACCTCATGTGTTTGCACAGCTGCTCTCTGAAAGGACAGCAAACCGAGCGAGTGTCAATGAGATTCACTAATTAATTCTGCTAATTCAGCTGGTGATTTACACTTGTTTCCTAAAGTTGGGATGTGTGAATGTTCACGGCATCCAGTGGCGTGACGCGGGGGAATGCTCATGGCGTGCTTTGAGGGTCAGTGTGGCTCTACCTGGATTTGAACTTTCTCTTCTTGATCTGGGAGGACATCTCCATGCTGTGAGACATCTGGTCCATCTGCTCTTCCTGGCAACGCTGTGTTACTATTTTGGTTGCCATGGCGAAGCTCTCAGCAGCACCTGCATCAGAGCAGAACGACACAGCTGTCAAAAGGACAGAAGCACTTAGAGAAAGAGAATCACACCAGTCCGTTGCACACCGACAGATAGCGATCTGTCATATCCACAACACCAGACACGGCCCAGTGACGGTACACGGGAAGTCACGGCCCATTTACACCCCCCTCCAGAAAAACTGAAAAACTAAAATCATACTTCTACAGAACACCAGCAATGTGAAGGACTTATGCAAAACATTACAGTCTCACTATTCAATCTACATGTGGTGGGCTTGCCAACACAATAAAAGAGTGAATCTCATGTCCAGTTTTTTAATTTTTTTTTATGTTTTGCATAGAAGTGAAGCCTGTTTTTGGGCCATTCAGGGTTATTATTGTGAACAATTAAAACCATAAAAAAACACCTTATCATTACTTGAAATAAAATAAACAATTACAAAGTCAAGTCAACATTTCTCATGTTTAGTTGAATCTGAAGCACTAAAATAACTAAAACTAAATAAACTTGATACAAACCATATAGAAATTATGGAAAAAATATGTAAAATTAAATTTATATAAAATTTATATTTTTATATTCTTTTAGGCTATATAAAAATTAATTTATATTATTAATGTATTTAAAAACATGTATAAATTGCTTTATATGTAATAATACATATATGCATAATCATTTTAAAAATAAATTAATAATAAAAACAAAGGTAACACTTTATTTCAATGGTCCAAGAGACTATTCTACTATCTAAAAGTAACTTTGCAACTAGCAGATTTTGAGCTCACACCCACAGTGTGCGGATAAAGCCGCCTCTCAGTACTAAATTGACTTATTTTTCGCTGCTTACTGCACTTAATAGTCAAATACACACAAAATAAAGACAGGTCTTAGCGAGTATTTACGTAAACACAGTCAGTTATGTTTTAAGTGAAGGTAAACGGCATGTGTAATAGAATAATTGTCAGGTCTTAAAGTGACAGCAGCCTAATATATGAGATAATATTAAAAATATCTATCAAGTCAAACCAAAATGAATGTGATGTAGTAGGCCTAACAATCTTTGAAATGCAAAAGAGAATTTCCTGGGTGAAATGTGACCCGTTTTTCATGAGTTTCACACAATCACCACATCAGGTAAGAGCTGAAAGGAGAAGAGGGACATCCATTGTGTCAGAATCCTGTAAAAGTCCCTTTGTGAGCTATTGTGAGGATAATAATTCATTAGTTGTGAGGCTCAATGCAGCCCACGAGAGTCCCGCAGTCATAAATCAGCCCCGATGGCACACGCGCCCCTCGCCGAACCTAACAGAATCAGGGCGCGTTTGAAGGATGGCTTCATTTACCCGAAAGTTGCAACAACCACCTGCGTTACCATCATAGACGGAGAAATGCGTTTCCCCTCGGTTTAACCGGATTAAATCTGAGGCAAAGGCCTTCCGAATGACAGTGTCTCGTGTCCCAGACGTTTGCTCTCAAGATCCTAGTAGTGCCCGTGTCAGGACTTTGTTTGAAGACCGAGTACAAAAGGTCACTTTGCAGCATATTAAAATTGATCTGTCATCAGCCGAACAGCAACCCGTCGCCCCTCCAGAGAGAGATCGCATATAGACCAATGGAAACAGACTTGGGGAGGAAACTCTCTGGAGGCGATGGATGAACGGGCTTATGAGAAATAACTCCATGAACTCCAAACGGCAGGATTTTTCATCTTTGCTTTCCAGGCGCTCGGTTCACAATGGCAGCTGTTTTGAGAAACGGGAATGCAAAGAAGCTCCACTAAATGTTAGTTAGATTTCTACACTTTATGAACAAAATGTGAGTGGTGCGGATGGTTGCTTGTACTGACTCAAGTCAAGAGATACATGGTTTGTTAGAATAATTGTTGAAATTTTTTATTTTATTTTATTTTTATTTTATTTTTTGCATCACAGTAATACAAATTTGGGAGTAAAATGTGCGTAACTTAGCTATGAAAACAATGTCGCAATGCAAAATAAATAATGGCCTCTCTGTTATTAATATAATATTTTAAGTGTGTTTTTGTCGTTTTATTCGTTTTTTTCTAAAACATGTCTATACAGTTTTTATAACATTTCAGTTTTAGTTATAGTTATTTTACTACTTCAACTTTAAGTATGAGCAATAGAAATACTGATCCTTGCATTATCAAAATTCACTTACAAGTGTGTTATTGGCATAAAATATCATGATTGAAATCCAAGACATTTAAGTAAAATGGCATTTATCAGCATTTTACCAAGACATTGAACAGGGGGTTATCATTCAAATCAGCGGTTCTTAGTTTTGCTTCAGGATCCAGGTTTTACATTGGACATCGATTGGTAAGCCGACATAATATCATTGTAGAAAAGAAAAGAAAAACGCCCTCAAAGTCAAACGTGAAGTGTTTCAGACTCTTTTATTCGAAGCAACGTATCTGCAGCAAAATAGTTTAGACCCTTAGTATTTGGCAGTGTTTTTCAGGACAGACGCCAATGGAGAGCCACCGATTTTAAAGCTAATAAGCATCTTCAAGCACACACTAGAGCAGAGTCTCTTGAAGAGCACAAGGAAATTGCAAACAGATTTTTCCCATTGTAAATCCACTCACGTTCCACAGGCCCTTCAGATGATCAGCAGGACGACGTGTCTCCGTCTCTCCTCCTCCTCGACCTTCACCTGTCTCACCCTCTTCCACCGGCGCTCTGTTAAACTCTCCTTATCGTTTCCTGCTGTCTCACCTTCTGTAATGCTCTCAGCTTCTCCTCTCAGTCTCACGGTCTCTGCGGGTGAGGATGACCTCCAGCACACACACATACACACACACACACACACACACACACACACACACACACACACACACACACACACACACACACACACACACACACACACACACACACACACACACACACTCCTCCTCCTCAAGGGGGTAAATATAGACCCACAGCAAGACCACTGATCAATTCAAAGCATCCAGATAGACTTACAGTGAGATCAAGAGACAGAAGACCTGGATTGACACAATGGGACAATGCAATGTGGGATAGAGGAGCTGTGGGAAAAGAGATCTATGGAAACAATGCATCAAGATCTCAGCGATATAAAATGCTCAGGTCTCCACCATTAAACCCTGCGAAGAACAATCCAGAAGAGATCAGATGACGCTCGCATTGTCTAAAATCGCATCATCACTTGATTTAGAAATGACCACAAATAATGTGGTTACCACAAATCCATAGATCTCAATAATGTCTCAAACTGTGCTCAAGATACAGTACATGACTGCAATCAAAGATCTCAACATCCCGAGAGCAAAGGCTGCTATTTCTACTTGGCAGTTTTTGACTCATTTGTGGCTATTTTTGATTCTTCTAATTGACTTCTAAGACAAAGTGGATGCTTGAATGAAACCTCTCCAAATAAATGAAAGAGCAACATCTGCCTCACTGTAAAACATGATGTGGAATGCCTTAACCGTGTTAAAAATCACTATTGATTGAGTGGATTATTGCTTAAATATTATTCGTTATTAAAAAAACAGTATGGTAAATGATTATTTAAATAAGTTTATTAGTTCAAAAGTTCGGTTACTTTATTTCAAGGTGTCATTGTTACAGTGTAACTATACATTTATGAAGCCTACTGAGTAATATTAATTATCAACATGCACTTACTATCTAATTAGGGTTAGGGTTTGGTTTAGGGTTAGTTGCATGTAATTATGCATAATTTACTGTCATTACTACAGTAAATACATGTATCAAGGACTGTAAAATAAAGTGTTACCAAAAGTGTAACTACAGACTGTTAAGCGACATAAAATTGGTGTTTTAATGTCACCAGTGTTGTTATTTTAAGTAATAATAAGTTGGTAATAATATTTATATTGAATGTTATTTCAGATTTATTTAAAAAGTGTTCGTTTTAAATAAATCTGAAATAGCATTCAATATAAATATTACTTTCAACTAACTGAAATAAAATATGTTGTAGTTGACGTATTGAAATTGCTACAACTAAAACCAAAATCAAAACAAAACTACTAAAAACTGACAAAACCATAACAAATTACAAATAATAAAAACTAAGAATACAAAAATCAAAGCTAATTCAAAATATGAATAAATACTGTAATTGTATATAAATAATACAAAAAGCAAATTTACAATAATTTAGCATAGCCCCCCCTACCAACCCCCCCCCCCCCCCCAAACCCCCCCCAACACAAGCAATGTGTCATAAATCCTGCATTTTACAACGGCTATAAATGCAGCTCATGGAACTTTGACCTTATCGTTGTCATTCAACGAGTGTCATATGCATGTCGGCGACCAGATGCTGCCGTTCACAACCAGTGCTGGGGAAAGTTTCTTTTAAAAGTAATGCATTCAAATATTGCTTTACTCCCTAAAAAGGTAACTTATTGTGTTACTTTATATAGAAAGTAATGCGTTACTTTCCCCCCATCTGTGATATTTTGTTGTAAATTCAAAAGTAATGTGAAACTTTACTAGTCACTTGAAAAAAGTAATCTGATTACGATTACCTATTGCGTTACCCCAACACTATCCACAGTTGTGTCTGAGTGTACGTGACTCAGGTAATGTTGAGGGAGGGAGAGCACCGCTCGGCTTTGTGTGCAAGGTTATTTATAAGCATTTATTGCCACACCTGCCGCTCAAATACCACAGTAAACAATGCTGTGAGGAGGTGCCTGGCCACTTCTACAGTTTCATATGTGACATTGAGACTAAGAATAAACTGCATGAATAGAACAACAGCAGGCGAGCTTCGTCTGCTTCCATTGTGACAAATGCAAGCATTCCCACCGACCCGTACAGGCCAAAACACATGCACTCAAATCTGTCCTTGTTGAGAGACGCATGATTCGGATGTCGGACTGTGTCTGATAATACAGCCCACCGCTGATACACAAAATCACACTGACATTTAAACAATTAGTTCACCAAAAAAATTAAAGCACCGACTTCATTTACTAATCCTTCTGTGGTTTCAAACATGCCATAACTGTCAAGGGCAAAAAAACTAAATAAAAACAAACATAAGAGCAGTATTCAATTCGTCATGAAACAAAATTCACACTTATATTCAGATAGAGTAAAGGTTATGTGTATTTATCGTGCTGTCCAACTACAAGGGAAGGGCTCAGATCTCGGAATTTGACCCGATCCCAGAGTACTCCCACCTGTCCCAGGCTGGGATAGGAATAGTTAGGAGTGAGGAGTTGGGATGCTGGACAACTGCCGTGGAACAGAGGTACGACTGCTGTAT
Organism: Tiaroga cobitis; assembly: GCA_030578255.1. NCBI lineage: Eukaryota > Metazoa > Chordata > Actinopteri > Cypriniformes > Leuciscidae > Tiaroga > Tiaroga cobitis. The sequence goes on from CM060606.1 coordinate 44,646,206, forward strand.
ATATGCAACTGTCCTATCGTGCTAAAAGGAGTTGATATTTCAAACGTGCTCCTCCTGAACTTTGTTAATAAAACATTATGTTGTGATAGTCTTTTCTTCCCTATTGTGACGTATATCGAGTGAAATGGCTCATTGAACATGAGCAAATGTAGGGCGGGACTTGCTTTTGTCTGTGGGGAATTGATTGGAAGGTTATGGTTTGCTATTGGTCGGTCTCATGTGAGTGACAGGTTGCTCCGCTCTTGTGTAAACGCATCAGCTGGAAGAGGGAGGGGTTATCTTATTATTTATATAGTTATTTTGATTGATGATTTTAAGGCACATGAATTGAAAAAAGTCATGATGTGCACAATAAATCATTTATAATAAATACTGCAATATTCCATAAAAAAATAAGAATTGTCCATTTTGATTTCACGGTGACTTTAACAGAATATTACTATATTCAAGTCTTTTGAAGTCATATAATGATTTGTGCAGTGAACAGACTAAAATGTATGTTATTTGCAGTGTTATTTTGGTATAATTGAAACTAGCTGAAATAATGTTACATTTTTTTATATTTCATTTCAAGTATATAGCATAAAGATTTTTTTTGTGGTTTTAGTTTTAGTTAACAATAATATTGTTATTTGATAACAATCTAGGTTGCAAAGCATGCAATCAAATCTGGTGTATTGTTGCTGTTTATCCAGCGCCGGCTTTGGAATGAACGATGTCCACAGACAAGGTAGAGTATGTTGCATGATTTCATGAAAGTATGATGTGTTGCGACATCAGAAACCAATAAAAACTAAATAATGACTATTGTAATGCTTGAAGTAAAGCAAGTCAAATTTGTAGTTTTCTTATGTCCCATTAGAACTACAGAAACGCGACCCGATCTGGCAATCTTACATAGCGTAAAGCGAATCCAGAAGTGCCTTTCACCCTGTTACGACTTGATGAACCACTGAAACGATTTTGGAAACATTATTTTAAGGTAAAAAATCTTACTAAGTGTTGCTTTAACATGGGTGGAGAGCACTCAACAATCAATGATAAGAGGTGTATAGACTCAGCAGTCTCACCCCAATCCATTGACAGTTTAGCAGCATCCCTCCACCACCCCTTCTCCACAATTAGTCCTAACTACTTACATAGGGGGGAGTACTCTGGGTTCGGGCCGAACTCCGAGCACGCCAAATACCCCTCTAATTGTATGGTGAACGTGATTTCACCAAGTACCACATGTTCCTGGATCAACATCTTTGTTGATCCTGGATCAACTTTCAAATCAACCAATCAGATTTGAGGGACAAGTTTACAGTTTATGTCAAGTTTAGGCTTAGAACCAGGGTGAAGTACTTAAACATCAGTGTTATTCACCTTTCATTACCCTCTGATTTTAGGGAAAAGTTATGGGTAGGCTTAGGTTTAGGGGTAGGGATTGGGTAAGGACTACATTTGGGACAGGAATGTTGATCCAGGATCAACAAAATATGTTGATCCAGGACCATGTCTTGGCAAAATCACGGTGACCCTAATGGTATGTAAGTGTGAACTCGTGAAACTGTTGTGTGTAGGAAGGTTGGCCTACAAAATTTCTCTTGTGTTCTACAGGGGAAAAACAGCATAGGTCTGGATCAACATGAGGTTGAGGAAAGAATGACATTTTAATTTTTGCACGCAGGAGTTTTCTTTTTTCCCTTTTAAATAGCAAGTCATAAAGATCACATTAATATGCAAAAATGGAGGGGATGTGTGTGTGTGTGCATCCAATTAACTCGAACGTTGCATCTATCAAGCTGTTTGGCGATATAGCGAAAGAGTGCATGGGAGAGAGAGAAAGCAAATCTGCCCACATGCTAATTAAATGTGTTTCACAGTGCAGGAGGAGATGGCATCTGTTACTCCTCGCTTATTCATGAGACGCAGACATTTTCCACGTGAGTACACTGGACAAAGAACACCACTCTTAGAGCTGGGAAATAACCAGTGTCATGGTCATTCTCACAGATTAGATGAATAAAACATTCAAGTTTTCAATACCATACTAAAGATTACGCTATAGTCATTTATGCAGTACTTTTTGTTGTATAGTAACCATAGTGAAATCATCCTCCACAGACACACACACACACACAAACACTATATATATATATATATATATATATATATATATATATAGCCTATAAAACATCAGTAGCCATAAAATAAACTATAAAACCCTCATGAGCTTTATGGGTACCTTTCACCTCTCATTTACACACCTGTGAGGAGTGAATGTTTCACTCATTGATCACATATTAATGCCCACAATGCACTGCTCTTTGCCACGGACTGACATTCTTCGGTCATATCAGATCTGTCAGATAGGATCAGTGTTCAAGGCAGTGTCCATCTCATGTGTCTGATAAAGAAATCTCTGGATGAATCTCTGAAAACACATCCAGGCCAACCAAGATCAAAAGATTAAAAAATAAGAAATTATATTTTGCTTAAAGATAGAGAAGTCTATTTTCTAGAATCATTAAGAAGGTTCTGTTTCCTTTATTCTTTGCTTTTAAGATGAAAAATGTTCTTGACCAGTTTTGTGAGATTCAACCAGATTGAAGAAAACTGAATTAATTATATTTACAGAGTTTGTCATAGTGTGTAATGTGGTTCTGCCTTAGAAAAGGCGTCTCAAAAAGTCACACTTATAATGTCACCATAAAATCAAAGTTTTTAATGCAATATTGGTTGGTTGCAACGCATTCTCATCCCAAGGCGTCATCTAACTGACACTTTTGGCCATGCGTCAACATCCGACGCACATGGCACCCTTTAGCGCCGTCAGGTAGATGACGCTCATCCTCGGGCGTCATCTTTTGACCATGCGTCTAAATCCGACGCACATGGCACCCTTTAGCGTCAGTTAGATGACGCTTCCGTTATGGGTAGGTTTAGGTCTGGGGTAGGGTTAGGGTTAGACCACTAGGAGGCGCGTCTCATATTGACGATAAAGGGTGCCATGTGCGTCGGATGTTGACGCATGGTCAAAAGCGTCAGTTAGATGACGCCTTGGGATTTCAAACGATTTATCCGTGCACATTATCATTTAAAAAAAAAATAATGTGCCTTGTAATCTTGAATAAAAATAACTTCCCCTCCCTCTTGCAGCTCATCTCTTCTCGTCTCTGATGACATGTTTACTGGTAACCTGTCAATCACGTGAACCAGCACAAACCATCCAATCAATTTCCCATGAACAAAAAAATCAAGTAGGCCTACATTTGATCTTGTTCGAGGAGCCATTTCATTCGGATATACGTCACAATAGGGAAGAAAACGTACTCGGTTACTAACGTAACCTCGGTTCTCTCTAGAGAGGGAACGAGTACTGCGTAATAGCTTACGCTAGGGGAAAAACTCTTTTCCGCGAGATATTGAAGCCAAAAATGATCCTTAATTTTTTATTAATGCAAAACGCTTTGCAGCAGCAAGCAAACATAGGCGAAACAGCTCGCGCGCCTATTGGTTGCTCTGCAGCAAATGCAGCAGCCTATCGAGATAGACTCTGCGTGACATAATGACCAATGGGGGCAATTCGCGCCCATATCGTCACGTCCCGCCAGAAGGGGCGTGGTCTCGCCCTATAAATATGCTCGTTAGGCTGATACAAGCTGGTTTTTATCGCTGAAGCGAACCAGAGCGTATTCCACGCACGGCAAGATACGCAGTACTCGTTCCCTCTCTAGAGAGAACCGAGGTTACGTTAGTAACCGAGTACGTTCTCTTACGAGAGTATCTCTCGTACTGCGTAATAGCTTACGCTAGGGGAACACAATGCAACACGCCGTGCGTACAGGGATCCAACACCAAAGTCCCAGGGGCCGAAGCCCAGGGCTCATGTAGTGCATAATCACCATAAACTCACATAGAGTAAAGGAAGAGAGGCTGGAAGCGTCATTCCCTATAAAAAAGCACCCAGCGGGGCTATTATACGACAATCAAACGCGCAGCCAGGGTGAAAGCATTCAGCCTGATCTGGGCGGCCATACGTGAGTCAATACTCATGGGGCTGCAGTAAACTCAGCATCTGGGCCGCACAGCGGGGCAGATAGCACTGAATTTAGACCGCCAAAAGCTTAGCTTGTAAGGCGGGTACCTCCAGGTTATAGTATTTTATAAATGTAGACGGCGAGGCCCAGCCCGCGGCCGTACAGATATCTTGCAGGGAAACCCCGCTAGACCATGCCCACGAAGAGGCCACGCCTCTCGTGGAATGCGCCCTGACACCCAAGGGGCACTGTAAGCCCTTCGCAGAGTAAGCGAGCGCGATGGCATCCACTATCCATCTGGATAGGCTCTGTTTTGAGGCGGCGAGTCCCTTGGAACGCCCGCCGAACAAAACAAAAAGCTGCTCCGTCTGTCTGAAAACAGACGAGCGTGCCACATAAGCTCTCAATGCCCTGACGGGGCAAAGGAGACTTGCATCCTCCTCCTCACTGAGAACCGGAAGGGCAGACAGGGAAATGACCTGGGCCCTGAACGGCATATTGAGGGATTTCGGGACATACCCGTGCTTCGGTTTGAGAATGACCTTTGAGTCATTAGGCCCAAACTCCATACACGACGCGCTTGTAGGTCCCCTATGCGCTTCACTGAAGCGAGAGCCATGAGAAACACTGTCTTGAACGACAGGTGTTTCATGTCCACCAGCTGGATTGGCTCGAACGGGGCGCCTTTCATGGCCTCCAGGACCGTGGAAAGGTCCCACGTCGGGACTGAAGGGGGCCTTGGAGGGTTCAGCCTCCGAGCTCCCCTAAGGAAACGCACGACTAAGTCGTTTTTCCCAAGCGACTGGCCAGACACCGGTTTTGCAAACGTTGCTATGGCCGCCACATATACTTTGAGCGTGGATGGGGTCCTGCCCTTATCCAGTAGCTCTTGAAGGAAGGAAAGCACTTCCGAAACCCCGCACTCCACAGGTGAAAGGCTCTGGGCCTGACACCATGCAGAGAAAACAGACCATTTCGAGGAGTAGAGCCGCCTGGTAGACGGAGCTCTAGCCTGCGCGATCGTGTTTAACACTCCCTCTGGGAGGCTAGCGGGTACCCGTTGATGGCCCATGCGTGCAGGGACCATAACTCCGGGCGAGGGTGCCAGATCGAGCCCTCCGCCTGAGAGAGGAGGTCTCTCCTCAATGGTACAGGCCATGGGGCAGTGCTGGTCAGCTGCATCAGGGCAGGGAACCACGTCTGGTTCGTCCAGAGCGGGGCTACAAGCAACACTGGGCATCCGTTTTCCCTGATTCGTTCCAACACCTGAGGCAGGAGCGAGACAGGGGGAAAAGCATATAGGGGGCAGCGGGGCCAAACATGAGCCAGCGCGTCCTTGCTTTTCGAGAAAAACTCCGGGCAATGAGCGTTTTCGTGGGACGCGAATAGGTCCACCTGAGCTCTGCCGAACGTCTTCCACAGCAGCTGGACCGTCTGCGGGTGCAGCGACCATTCCCCTGCTGGAACATTGTTCCTGGACAGTCTGTCTGGTCCCACGTTCAGGAGACCAGGCACGTGCGCTGCTCTCAGTGAGAGCAGGTTGTGCTGAGCCCAGACCAGGAGGCTTTCCGTCAACCTGTAAAGGTTTCGTGACCTGACGCCGCCCTGGTGATTTATGTATGCCACCACCGACATGTTGTCCGACCGGACCAAGACGTGGTGGCCTGTTATCTGGGGACAAAAACGCCATAGCGCTTTGTCGACTGCTATCATCTCCAAGCAGTTTATGTGAAGGAGCTTTTCCTGTTCTGACCACAGGCCAGCTAGCGGTCTGCCCTCGAGCAGTGCTCCCCACCCCGAGGTGGAGGCGTCCGTAGACACCACCTTCACGCTCGAAGCGGTCCCTAGACTTACACCTGACTGATACCAGTCGGTCTCTTTCCAAGGTTTCAGAGCTGAAACACACTGAAGGTCGACCCTGAGGCGAAACAGACCCGCTGTCCATGCCCTGGGTGGAACCCGCGTCTTCAGCCACATCTGCAGTGGGCGCATGCGGAGCAGGCCCAACTGGAGTACAGAGGCTGCTGAGGCCATCAGCCCCAGCATTTTCTGAAACCTTTTGAGCGGGTCTATCGCGCCGTGGCGGAAGGATTTCACGCCGCGCTGAATATTTTGCACGCGCTCTGGTGACAGGCGTGCTGTCATGGACAGCGAGTCCAACACGGTTCCCAGAAAGGAAATTTTCTGACTGGGAGACAGTGAGCTCTTTGCCCAATTGACTGTGAGGCCCAGCTTCTCGAGGTGCTCGAGTAATGCGGCCCTGTGTTCTATGAGCTCCGATCGTGATCGAGCTAGAATCAGCCAATCGTCCAAGTAGTTCAGGACTCGCATGCCCTGAAGCCTCAGGGGCGCGAGCGCCGCGTCCATGCACTTCGTAAATGTACGAGGCGCTAGGGACAGGCCGAACGGCAGGACTGTGTATTGATATGCCTGGCCCTCGAAGGCGAATCTCAAGAATCGCCTGTGATGGGACGCTATTTGTATTTGGAAATAGGCGTCTTTCAGATCTATCGACATAAACCAGTCCCCGTAGCGCACCTGCGCGAGGATTTTCCTGGTCGTAAGCATTCTGAACTGGCGTTTCACAAGCACTCTGTTCAGCTGTCGCAGATCTAAAATGGGTCTGAGACCCCCATCCTTTTTCGGTACCAGAAAATATCTGCTGTATAGGCCCCCTTCGCTCTGAGCCTGAGATAAAGGTTCTATAGCCCCTTTGCTCAGTAGTTTCGCTATTTCGGCACGAAGCAGATGAGATGCTTCGTTTTTCACCGTAGTCTCGACGCGCGCCGTATAACGGCGCGGGCGTCGAGCGAATTGTAGCGAATAGCCTCTCTTTATAGTGTTCAGCACCCATTCTGAAACCCCGGGAAGCTTTGACCACGCATCTGCGTGAATAGCTAGAGGCAGAATGAAATCCGGGCTCTGGCCGCGACAAAACGGCAGCTCGAGAGCCTGGGCATACTGGGAACACAACACCGTGTTTACAGCGTTCGAGGCGGGGGGCGCGCTGATCACAGCAGGCGACCTGGCCGCGCTCAGCTTTTTTATGGCAGATTGTGCAGAAAAAGCGAGCGGGGGAGATCCCGTGGGAATCGGCGTGTCTGTGAGAAAATGTGGGCGCAGGGCTGCGGGCACATTTAATACACTGAAAACACTGTCGTTCATAGCCGACTGAATGTGTGTTGGTTTCGTTTTTACAGAAACCATGGGACACGCAGCATGTAGTGTGAACGGGCATGTTGACATGGGCACTTGCACTACATTGTTTGCACAATCGACCGGAGTCGATTTTATTTGTGCTAGCCCTGCACCGTGGCGGGCTGTGTTTGTGTGTGGGAATGGGCACTGGGTGGGCATTCTTACAACAGTCATAACACCTTCGGCCGTGGCCGGAACACCAGAAAATGCACTCTTTATTGGATTTATCTGGGTAGCCGTAAAAACGGCTTTTGTGCGCAGGCAAACGGGCTGTGACACCGGCTGGCTCTCTGCGAAATACACTGGGACAGTCGCGATGTTTGGAACTGACCGAGCGAGAAGTTTTGGTGAAAATCCGGCCGCAGCGGGATCTGAACACCGTCGCTTTCCTAGAATGGCTAGGAAGATTTTGAGGCCTCGGGCTTGATCTCAATCCTCGGCCGGGGCCCGCGCTGAGGGGGGCGGCGTCCAGCAGAGCGAGAGCGCGGTCTTTGGTCTCGGGCGTGGCGGCGCTGTGAAGCGGCGGCGGCGGGCGGTGCAGGCTGCGGCTGAGAGCTGCGAGCAGGCGGCGGTTTAGAGCGACCTGCAGCGGAGCTCGAGCGCTTCGGAAGGAAGTGCTTCATGGCCTGCGAAGTCTTTTGCACCTCCATGAATCTATCCGCGAAGTCTGTGACGGCAGATCCGAAAAGGCCCGCTTGGGAAATGGGCGCGTCGAGGAATACAGAGCGCTCGGCTTCCGTCATCTCGGACATCGTCAACCATAAATGTCTCTCAGCCACGGTGAGAGAGGCCATGTTTCGTCCTATGGCCTGTGCAGCGGCTTTAGTAGCGCGAAGAGCGAGGTCTGTAGCGCTTCTCAGGTCCGCGACGCAGATCGCTCCGGGTCCTTCCTCGTCCAGTTTAAGGAGAAGGTCGGCCTGGAAAATCTGCAGAATGGCCATAGTGTGCAGCGCTGAAACTGCTTGCCCGGCGGCGGTGTAAGCGCGACCGTGCATGGAAGACGTCACCCGGCAGGCTTTAGAAGGAAGCGTCGTGTGCGCGCGCCGTCCAGCGGAGGGCGGGCAGAGATGAGACGCTACAGCTGGTTCCACAGGAGGAACAGAAAGGTATCCTCTTTCCTTCGCGCCATCCACAGAGGAGAAAGCAGCAGAAGCAGAGGTACGAAGCCTGGCAGAGAAGGGGGCGTTCCACGATTTCGTAACTTCGTCGTGAAGTTCCGGGAGGAAGGGCGCGGGCCGCGATTTCGACGGAGCCTCGTCACTTCCGAGAAAGCGTCCGTCCATTCTGTTGCGCGGCGGCTGCGCGGGCGCCTCCCAATCGAGGCCGATGCTTTCAACGGCCTGAGAGAGCAGACGCATCAGCTCAGTCTCAATGCCGGCTCTCTTACCAGTGGTCTGGCGGGAAACACTAGCGGAGGGGAGATCCACGGAGCTCGCCCAATCCTCACTATCGGACGCCAGGAGAGAACACACCTCGGAGGGTTCGTCAGGCTCGTGGATGGACGCGGTGGCAGGCGGCGGCCGTTGTCCGTCGGTGAGCGATCCGAGCGAAGCCGGCGAAGCAGGCGGGCGAACCGGCGAGCTTTGGCGGGCTGGAGATAGCTCGGGAGCGCGCTGGGCGCGGCGCTTTTTACGGCGCGGCGCCACGGCGGGCTGCGGTGAAGGCTCGGAGAATGATGCCAGGCGCGTCCTCAGAGTCACCATGGGCAAAAGCTCGCAATGAGGGCATCCGCCGTCAGCGAGCGCGATAGCCGCGTGATCCTCACCCAGACAGGCAACACAGATGACGTGTCGATCTCCATCGCTGAGCGGGGCGCGGCACGAGCCACAGGAAGGCATCTTTAAAAAGACGCTGCTCTTTTTGTGAGGAAAGTGTAAGTCGCGTCAAGTAAGCGACCAAACACTTCACAACAGAGAAATACACACAGAGTATTGAAAAGGATATATAACGCCGGAAAGCGCAGCAGGTACGGCAGTTGAAGGCGGCGAGGCCAGCGACTCCAGAGCTCGTCCCGCTGAAAAGCTTGCTTCGACGGCGCGGCTTCTCACTCCGGATCCAGCGATGCGAGTGCTTCGCTGAAGAGGTAAAAACCAGCTTGTATCAGCCTAACGAGCATATTTATAGGGCGAGACCACGCCCCTTCTGGCGGGACGTGACGATATGGGCGCGAATTGCCCCCATTGGTCATTACGTCACGCAGAGTCTATCTCGATAGGCTGCTGCATTTGCTGCAGAGCAACCAATAGGCGCGCGAGCTGTTTCGCCTATGTTTGCTTGCTGCTGCAAAGCGTTTTGCTTTAATAAAAAATTAAGGATAATTTTTGGCTTCAATATCTCGCGGAAAAGAGTTTTTCCCCTAGCGTAAGCTATTACGCAGTACGAGAGATACTCTCGTAAGAGAACTGATTGCAACTTCCATTTCATGCCAACTTTAAAAGTTACAAAGCTACACTAACCCAAAAAATGAACATCCCAAACTTCATTAACAGGGCTGTTAAGAAAAACAAACATTATGAACTCATGACCATGGGATGATACACTTGTTCTATGATTTAATTATTGCTCATTAAACACACATTAAGTTAATTACCTGTCTCAAACAAGCACAGAATGAGTCAGAATGCAGAATACAAACCCCTTCACAATTAATGAACTGAACCGGATTAGGCACATTAACTAATTAACAAGCACTACCTTCATAATATGAAAATCCAAAAATATATCTAATGAGAGCATTTCTTTTGGAATAAAATGGAGATTGAACCAAATTATTTTCAGCACTGGAACAGATTTGAATGAATTACGCCTCATTATAAGAGACAATGAAGATAATTAACTGATGAGAGATCTTTAACATCATTAAAGAAAATCTAGAACTTTACTGACATGTGTAGATCTTGTTTACAAAAAAGTGTATGATTGAATCTCATGAAACCCATTAAAAACATGTTATATTTTATCCCAGCTTCAAAAGAAAGCAAGCACATTTTCTTTACCAAAAATACTTTTTGCATTGACAATGTTTTTATTTTAATTAAACATGCATTACAAACATGCAAAATGACTGCATTACAATAATAAGAATCTAATGAGAATCAAAAATACAATATCTTGAGACATTATAGTAATAAAAATGTGCTTAATTGCTGTGAACAATGTCACAGTGCCACAGTCACAGGCTTTAGATGACCCTATACAAAAATAATTAATTTTGTTAATAAAAATAAAACCATATACAGTATATGGTATATTAGGGCTGTCAACTTTGCAAACATACAAATATTACGTTAAAGCAAATAATGCAAATGAATTCCTAAAGCACATGAGATTGCATCATGAACATATTTTACGTCACACCAGCCTGTTCTCATGTAAATGCGTCTCTATAGCACGCATTGTGTTTTATCGTGCAATTTATACGCGAAAATGAGTTTTTACGTGCATATGATACGCAGTTTTCGCGTGCATTGATACGCAGTTCATTGGCGTGTAAAACACACGCACCCCACACCACTACTAAACCTACCTTAACCAACCCATGCATCCTATGCACGTAAAAACTCATTTTTGCGTATAAATTGCACGATAAACACACTGCGTGCTATAGAGACGCTTTTAGTGTGTTAGATGATTTTGGGGATCAAGAGTTTATCACACTGAGCATCTACAATGGCACAAGCCATTTCTATTTTGACCCTTTAACACGAATTTCACTTCTCTGTTTGCGATCAGATCATTTTTAGCCGCTGGACTCCGGGAAACTTTTCAGTCCAATGATCCAGTAAGCAAATTAATTCAGTCCAAAACAGTGCTAATGTACAGAAAACATCCCATCGCTGTATGGCCAGAATATAAGCAAACTACGTTGCTCGGCTGGAAAAAGCAAACCAGCGTCTCACTAGTTAAATTTTGATGGATGAGGATTGCAATGAAGTTTAAGATGATTGCTGTGACGTACAGAAATTGTATAGTAAGCAGGAGAACCTGATTTCACAAAGTACAACATGTTCTTGGATCAACATCTTTGTTGATCCTGAACAACATTCCAATCAACCAATCAGGTTTGAGGGACAAGTTTACAGTTTCTGTCAAGTTTAGGTTTACAATCAGGTTTGGGTACTTCACCAGTGTTAGTCACCAATCATTTCCCTTATGGGTTATGTTTAGGGGTAGGGATAGGAATAAATATTTGGATAGGAATGTTGTTTCTGGATCATCAAAATACAGTATGTTGACCAGGAACACGTCTAACTCGGCAAAATCAGGATGTACCAGTAAGTCTTGATGCGCAAACAAACCGTGTGTGTGTGTGCTCTCGATGCATTGATCGCCAGTGTTGGGGGAAACGCATTACATGTAACTCGAGTTACGTAATCAGAACTCGTTCAAGTAACGTTAAGTAACGCATTACTTTTAAATTTACAACAAAATATTGGTTACTTTTCCAAATAAGCACTGAAGTTACTTTGTTTTCATATGTCATGTCATGGTTATGAAGGTGTCATGTCAGTCTTATGCACACCCCTTCAAGTAAAGTGTTACCCAATATGGTAATGCATTACTTTTCAAAGTAACTTTCCCCAGCACTGCTGATCGCACAGACACATTTATTGACGTTGTTTCCACACACATTCAGGATAATGTTTTTATCTGTCATATGTTGCTGTGTTTAGTAATTCTGAATGGATCCGTATTAGGGATGGCCCGATACCGATACTGGCATCGGGGATCGGGCCGATACTGTCCTAATATACTCTTACTCGTACTCATAAAAATTCGCCGATACCACGCACCGATACCACGTACATTTTGCAAAACGAAACTGGCCGCCGCGAGTGCTTTGTCGAGGTGAACTGAGGCATAGGAAAGTATGATGTCGGCGGTTTGGGCTCATTTCAAGATAAGGGATGACAACAGCAAGGCAGACTGTGAGTTATGTTCAGCTAAGGTGTCGAGAGGAGGGAAAGAAAGTACATCGTTTAACACCAGCAATCTAATTAAACATCTGAAGACGCATCATAGATCTGATGGCCGAGCGCGCGCGCGGGCGGTAATGCACTCACTCTGTGTGTGCGGGTTACGGGAGAATAAAACGATTCGCGGGACTCCCGCAAACTAGAAATATCTATGAATAAAACATAAAAACTAAAAGATTTGTATTCATCTCTTGCAGAAAAGCAACAAGAACAACTACAACAAAATAGAAACGATTTACAGGTCAGAGGTTCTATTCATAACATGGTTACAGCGTTGAGCGATGTAGCCAATCACAGACATATGTGTTGATTTCTGGAACGCAATGGCCAATCAGAAGCATTTAAGATAGACTTCCCTCACCGCTCAAAACGGACTTTTTTGTTCAGTGCTGAATTCTGTATGCTGGCAAATCCTCTAATTATAACAAACAAAGTGTGGATATTATGAAAGATTGATTGTGCAGTCAGCTTCATTGATAATAACAGAGATGTGTGAGATCGCGATGAACTGTCAGCTTTTAGGATTTATTAAGGGAGCGCACTTTGCGCGCATTCAGTCATGCCAGACCATGCACGCAGTAGCCTGCTTGCTTTTATGTTAAATTAACAGTGGTTTGTGTGTTAATACATTTATTATGTTACTAATTTTTATTTATTTTTAGACTTGTTAAAACAAGCAGAGAAGAAAATAAAAACAGTCTTCTAACCTGTGTTCTAAAATAGTCGTCTTCTCTTCTGGGAGCCTATTACTTTTGCGGTAGAAATATCGGTATCGGTACTCGGTATCGGCAAGTACACAAATGTAAATACTCGTACTCGTATCGGTTTGAAAAAAAATGGTATCGGGCCATCCCTAATCCGTATATCTATATGCAGTCAGGCCAAGGCAGTTGGTTTCCTACGTTACTACATGTAAGATTACATCAGGGTTGTGGACTCGAGTCGCATGACTTGGACTTGACTTGGACTCGAGTCCCAAATTTGATGACTTGCGACTCGACTTGATATATTCAAAGATGACTTGCGACTCGACTTAGACAACAATGACTCGCGACTTGACTCGGACTTGAGCCCTGTGACTTGGAAAGACTTGACCTACCTTCTAAAACCACAGATCAGAGTTGTAATAATCACTGACTGTAGTATAGCACTGTATCATTGACGCATGATCACAGCGCTGATTAGCGCTGTTTTCGCACGTTTGGCACTGAGCCAGAGAGCGCGTGATGGAGTGTTCAGCAGCGCGAGTCAGTTGTCATTTATTATCACACGTTCAGACAGTTTTCAACCAAATAATGTTTTCTTTTTTCTTTTTCATGCATTTAAATACACAAGTACTAGCGAACCATTTATAATTTGAGAAAAAAAAAAAACACACTGATAAGTAAGCGGAAATAATAAACCTTTCAAATGTAATTTTGAGACATGTTATTTTCCCCCCACAACAAACGCACATTTTAGCCTATAGGTAACTATAAAGTCTTCTCCCTGTTCACCAGCCACTCACTTTCATGTCTTTCGGGAGAAATGGATGGATTTACGTTACGTTTTGTAACGTGACGTAGCCCCAAAAAGTGTCACGTGGCGCTTGATACGTCGCCATAGAAATAGGAATGTTCTAGTACAATTACTGTCGCGTTAACAAAATAATTTAACCAGGGACTCAATATTTTACTTAATTTTACTTAACTTAATGTGTAGCAAATCACGATTAATTTTCCCAATGAACAGTTACTTTTATTTTTTTTTATTTTTAAATCTGCATTGCCACAATAAATTTGATAATATTATATATTATTATATTATATCATATTTTAAAAGCCTTTCTGATGTAAATTAGTATACATTTCATTTACTATAGTAATTAACACTGAGACAGTAATTTGTGCAAAAAGCACTAATGACTTGTTTAAGACTTGAAGCTTAAACTCGAGGACTTGCAACTTGACTTGGACTTGTCTGTCTTGACTCGGGACTTGACTTGGGACTTGAATGCAAAGACTCGAGACTTACTTGTGACTTGCAAAACAATGACTTGGTCTCACCTCTGGATTACATTACTACACGTACTTACTATAGTAACAACAGTAAGTTAATTAATATTACTCAGTACTTATTTTAGTAAAATGTAACTACATCACCTTAAAATGGTGTTACCTTTTTTTTTCATGGGTGCTTTGGTATGCATACATTTATAAATTATATGGACTCATTTGGTTATTTGTTGTCCTTTTGAAGTCTTTTTTGGAAAGATACCTAAATTTACCTTGAAAAACGCTTTCAGAAATTACATATTTGTGAGAATCCCCCTTGAATCTGATGGTTTCCTTTGCTGGATATAGCAAATGATGACAAAATGAACATGAGCTTGGCACCTTTAGACAAACATCAACTCATGTATTATCACTGTGAACGGTTTATGACCATGGAAAGCAAAATGACTCTGACCTTTGCAATGTTTGCTCTCTGTACAGTCTTTAAATGTTTAAACCTGCAAAACAGGTGGCGAGTTTCGTGCGAAAGCAGTCGACGTGCTCAATTTACAATACCAGAACTTACAGTTGAACATCAATATACTGTATTACTGATAATGACTCAACAAAGGTTAAAGTGACAAGATAGATATTTAGACAACTTTACTGAACCAATGACATCAATACACTATAGTCAAATGTCTGACATAAGATGTACAGTACATAGATAATATAACGGTGACATGTTTGAGGGACAAACATCTGCAAAACTTGCTGCAGGATTAGCTGATATTGAGGAAGATTTTGAAAATTAAGTCAAAAGATTTTCTTCTCCAAAACAAACCCAAATTGACTGAATGCAGTGACATCATTTGTTTCCTCCATAACAAAGAGCTTTTGTCCCTGAACACACTTCAGCACTTCCTCATTACTGAATGTGAAATCCCCATGAAGCCTTTCACACAAACTCCAAGGAACATGAGACTTTTGTCTGGTATGCAAATATATAATTCACGACTGGAAATTTCCAGCATTATGTTTAAGAGGTGCTTTTACAGAAACGCCTCACAGGTCTGTAATTGTTTGTATTGAGCAGCACATTAAAAGTAAAGTCAAATCCTTCAAAGTTATTGTTAAATGTTTTGCTTTGAAGACTGAAAGCTGAAATGCATGACACAAGAGCTTTAAAGCAAATATTTAGTAAATATTCAGTCGCATCCAATGACCATTTCGCAATACATGAGATGCACGTTCATATGATGTAAAACACATTACGACAAGGTATTTTTTGAATCCATTTCATATTCAAGTGTTCACACGCTTCGTTTTTTCTGTTAATCGGATAATTTTAGGTCAACACCATTTTATTTTTCATTTAATTCACCATTGAAGATTTTTCAGTCTGATTGAGCCATCAACCCGATTGTAAACGGACATGTAAACGTAGCTATTGAAAATCCTGTTTACCTCTTAAACAGGTTTTAATCAGAATTTAATGCTGACTTTCACGTTATTCAGTTCAGGGCAACAAATACTGTCAAAACAGTCACCATGTATTTTAGGTTTGCCCACAATTTTGACTCATGCATTATGCATTATGAATCATGCATCATGAATCATTTTAATAAGTTAAAACATGGTCATGTGGAAAAATGAAACGGGATAACACTTGTGAATACGGCAATGCTACAAATAAGCTTATAGTTTCAGTCAAAGTGCACAACCAGTTTGAAAACACTCATTGCTTTTGCAACGAGCTGGAGAGAACCAACAGAAGATGTTCTGTCACCTGTAGATGACCATCAAACATCTCTTACTCAGATGAGCACTGGAAAGAGCAAGACGCTCCGCCGGTTAATTGCAAGACAAAGACAATCCCGTCCATTTGTCCAAAATAACCACGCCAACTCTAGGTTCCTCTCCATCTCTGAAGTCCTCCTCGGGTTCAGTTACGTCCTGCGGGTGGTCTGTCCTCAGAATATAAGTCCTCTGGTCTTGTTTTCCCTCCAGAGGAATCCCCGGCAGCCAGTTCTGCCTGTAGTTTGACGTCATCACGTCAGAAACATGTACAGGCAGATAGTCTGAGTTACGCCTATGAACTAGGTCAGTTAGTAAAGGCGCTTGTTCTCCAGTTAAACCTTCTGATTCCTGATCCGCATCTGGAGAACTTAGATCAGCGTCAAACTGAAATAAGCAGCCATGAAACTGCAGCGCACCATTGTCAGCGGGCCTAACTGGTACCACCAGGGTCTCGCTGCTGCGTTCAGTGTCTGAAATGCTCAAAACGGGCTCCGCACCAATCGAATCCGAGCTGGTCTCATCTGCTCTGCCATCGGATGATGGTCCGTTGAAGCTCTGGAAGGGCAAACAGAGGCTGTAATGCACTGAAGACTCTCTGCTGTCAGGGACCGGGACGTCCTGTTGACATCTGTAGGGCTCCTGGGATGCATAAGCAGTCACATTAACCCTGATCTCTGGCTTCTGCTGGGCAAAAAAAGGCTGTGGATCACAGTTCCCAACAAATCCAGACCACACTTCCACTGTAGATATGTCGTCCCGGGGATTTGAACAAAATGGACGACTGGTGTTCTTTGACAGCATCTGTTTTACAGAGAGAAGAGAAAAAGCATCATAATTTAGTCTGCTGAGTGACTGCGGGTAGTTTCAAAAGAAGCTATTTATTTCATTGAAATTGATATGTTCTATCCCGAAAGAATTTGTTTTTGTGTCAAATTGAAATAATCGAACTGTGAAGTACTGAATTGTGGAGTTAGACCATTGCTATTTTCTGGATTTTTTGGGCGGGGCTAAAACGGGGCTCGATGACGCACTGGAGCCCCTGAGCTCCTGGACACGCCCCTACTTGATGACGCACTGGAGCCCCTGAGCTCCTGGACACGCCCCTACTTGATGACGCACTGGAGCCCCTGAGCTCCTGGACACGCCCCTACTTGATGACGCACTGGAGCCCCTGAGCTCCTGGACACGCCCCTACTTGATGACGCACTGGAGCCCCTGAGCTACTGGACACGCCCCTACTTGATGACGCACTGGAGCCCCTGAGCTCCTGGACACGCCCCTACTTGACGCACTGAGGGCCCCTGAGCTCCTGGACACGCCCCTACTTGATGACGCACTGGAGCCCCTGAGCTCCTGGACACGCCCCTACTTGATGACGCACTGGAGCCCCTGAGCTCCTGGACACGCCCCTACTTGATGACGCACTGAGGGCACTGAGGCTGGCCCCTCCCTAACAATAGAGCACATTCGCATCAGTTCGCCGCTCATTCGCGAGTTGCTGTCAGTATTATTAGTTACTACAGCCTACAGTTTGCTAGCTAGCTATGCCTTCGACACGGAAATGCGTAGGCTACTACCTGGATGCGATCATGTACAAAACAGATCGGTGTCTTTATTTAAATTTCCTAAAAACGATCACATCAAGAAGAGGTGGATTAATTTTGTGAAGAGCCAACCTTGATGGAGAGCTGAGGATCACCGCCAACACCTGCCTCTGTAGTGATCATTTTACACGGGATAGTTTCATAAACTTTCGTCGGAGACAACTGGGATTCACTGATAATCCGCTGTTACTGGTGAATGGGCCGAACCGACTATCTCCCGCCTCGGCCTTCATCCTCCCGTCCCGAAAGCAGTCTCAGCTAATATTACCATCGGCAGCTTTCCCGCGAGTGGGCGTGGTTTCAGCGCAGCCAGCGGACACGCCCCCAGCGTTTGAGAGCAGAGAATAATGCTCATTTTTTCAAGATTTTGATAGCTTATTTTATGTACTTGCCGGCTTTTTTTTATCATTCAAATTTGGCTGGACGGCTAATAACATATTTTTCTGTGGTGTGACAAACTCAGAACACATACTTAATTTTGACTTTACAGGGACTTTAAGAGAAACGCAACGCTCTTGTCAAACAGGACTTTTCACTGCCAGTAAGATGGTAAGTCGATTCCAAGTATGTTCACCAGGAAATTCCCAGTGCGAATATGACACAATGGCTTACCAGCACTTTGGGTAAGGAACGCTTTCTCTTTATAGACATCTGGCAAAGCGTAATGGGTAGAATGATCAACAGCAGCAGAACCAGCAGACCGGGCCACATTAATATATGAAACCTGGAATTAGGTGCTGAAAGACACAAAGATTGCAGATGAATATAAAAAGAAAAGTTCATCTGTATAGTGCACATATTAGGGTTTCATTTATTTTCAGAAATTTTGTGCATGTCTCATTTGATATGATTTTTTTTACATTATAAAATAAAACAGATCATTAAAAAATATAAATAACATAATAAAATATCAAATTAATTAATTAATAAAAACAAACAAATAAAATAATTAAATTGCATGTTGAGTTTAAAGGGGATTTAAAGGGGTCCAATTATGCTGATTTATAGGCTCATAATTTTTTTGTATGTTTACACCATTTAATGTTCAAAATACCTAGTTATATTTCTTATAATTTCCATTGTTGCAGCACCTGTTTTCACCTCCTGTCTGAACGCTCTGTTTTAGTTTCAGTTTCTTTAAAACCCACCTTCCGAAAACACAGTCTGCTCTGATTGGTCAGTGATTGGTCAGTGTGTTGTCATTGGTCTACCGTTAAGAGCTTGTGTCAGAAATGTAACGCCATAACCGGAAAGCATCAGCTCTGAGGCTCTGTAAACATTACTGTAACTACGCTTATACGGCATCAGTTTTGCCATATCAGTTTGAGCTACAGTCTGATAATGACAGTCAAGAAGAACAAGCTGATCAACCCGAATCATCGGAAGAAAACTCAAGACTACAACGGAGGCATTTCAGGGAGTTCAGAAACACTGACACTGATATAGAGAATAACTTTATGCTTCGCAACTTTGCAGACCTTTTTCATGCTCAAACATCAACATTACACACACTAAAGAAAGCTGAACATGTTAAATAGCATTATTGGACCCCTTTAAACTAAAGTAATGAAAGGAAATAATAAAACACTGAAAACTGAAGGTAGTTTTCTACACATCAATCAAAGCACAACTGTTCAATTACCCGAGACATCCACACAAAAGGAGGCGCTTTCACTGTGATTGGACCTGGCGGGGTGTGTGAGTGTATACACCACATCACCACAGTACTGCACGTCTGTTTCCACAAGCCTTATAAACACTGAGCGAGACGTGTCCTCAAATACCTTCAAAAACAAGACACATTTAAGATGTGTAGTGAAACGTCAAGGGACAATAAATGTAGACGCACGCACGCACACACACACACACACACACAAACATTTTATATAACTATGCATAAACATTTTGCATTTAAAGTTTTTGCTGTAAGAGAGCAGTAATAATATGAATCCCAATCGAACTGGATGCATATGACTGAAGGAGAATCAAGAATAATAACCTTTCCATCCTCTGACTTGGGATGTGTCAGATGAACTGTGTACTTGACGCCTACCCGGGACATGACATTCTCAATAGAGCGATTCCAAGGGATCATCGGCGGGGAAACCGTCACATTCAGATGAGTTTTGTTTGACGCTACTGAAAGCTGCGGTGCTGCCAATGTGGCTAAAATGTGTGAAACAGAACAGTGATGTTAATTTTGAGAAACCATCATGCAAATAATGCAATTTTTCATTTTCTTATGATTTTGATAAACAGTTTTACTGTCGGGTCAATCAGAGTCCTGCATTAAATCCATCAGAGAACTACTGATCTAAACAGATGATCACAAATATAATTCAAATGAAAGT
The DNA here is from genome assembly GCA_030578255.1 of Tiaroga cobitis. Classification (NCBI taxonomy): domain Eukaryota; kingdom Metazoa; phylum Chordata; class Actinopteri; order Cypriniformes; family Leuciscidae; genus Tiaroga; species Tiaroga cobitis. Next base: position 44,666,133 of record CM060606.1, read on the forward strand.
CTAGATTTGAATATCTTACTTTGCCGGAATGGAGCAAACTTCACGTCACCCATGCACAGTCCACCGACAGTGATTCTGACATGATATTTAATGCTCACAGAGGACAACACATCACTCATCACATCAGTCAGGTCACAAACAGGAGCGGAGATGTTCTGGCACCACGTCACTGGACGATATGTAGTCCCATAACTGCAACAGACATCAGTCAAAAGAACAACAACACTGTAAATGTAAAGAACATTAAATAAAGGTGTGCCAACATAAGGGTTCCACTTTATTTCGATGGTCCACTTTTGACATTCTAACTATAAGTAACTTTGGAACTATGTTAACTAAGTCTCATTAGAGTATTAGTAGACTGTCAGGTTATGGTTAGGTGTTAGGGTTTGGTTAGTAGAATAAGTTGACGTGTAGTTGCCAAGTTACTAATAGTCAGTAGAATATCTGTTGGGCGACCATCAAAAATAAAGTGGTAGCATATATTGAGCATACAGTCTACTAATACTCTAATGACAGTTAGTTGACATGTAAGTTACTTATAGTTAGTAGAATGTCTAAAGTGGACTAAATACATTTTAATTGACCAGACCAACCAGACCAACCATTCTACACATTGCACACCCTGTATACTGTGTGCATGTGTCATATAATGTGTAATAATGAGTATCTGATATTGCAGGTTTATTATCTTTGGAACAACCCTTCATATAATAACTTAGTCAATAGACGCTAATTCCAATGCTCATCCTCAATGCAATTATTTTAAGTATGTAAAATCTCTGTTGAACTTTTGTTGAAAGAGTATTGAACGCTCCTGAAGCGATGGACGGGAGAGGAAGAATGAGAGGATAAGAGGTTGGACTGATGTGCCGGCGAGCAGCTCTGCATTACAGTCGCGGGATTATCTGGAGCTTCTGAAGCTTTCGTCTCTCATCCCGTCAGCCTCACTGACCCTCCCAGCATGCACTGCTGCTGCCTCCGTTCCCATCAGATTTATTTTTCCCCATCAGATTCTCTGCCAAGCGTAACTGTGACTGGTGCAAAAGATTGGGTGCCAAGGCCAGAGAGGGCCTGCAACGTTTCGCAGACGCAGCTTCTTCCTGCTCCGTTTCTAATTGCAGTTCACAGACTGGAGAAGAGATTCACAGCCGGGAGACCGCAGCGTGTCCTTCACCAAAGCAATGTCATGATCTCGACACTTTGTGCTGTTATTCACAGGAAACAGAAGGACTGATGGGAAGGAATTATTAAACCCATGGCCAACTAAACCTTTATTTCAGTTATATACACACTGCCAGCCAAAAAGAAAAGAAATCGCTGTTTGGATTTAAACAAGCAAATGCTTAAGAGTCTATGATTGGATCGTTGTTGCATTGATTATTATTTTTCTAGCATGTTATATGTTTGGCAACAGTTCTTCTAACCCTAATTGATGAAGTGTGTAGCTTTTCATTTCTTAAACAACCTTGTAGGAAGACACATCATGGCCATATTCCAGGATGACAATGTTAAGATTCATCCGGCTCAGATTGTGAAAGAATGGTTGTGAGGAGCATCAAGAATCATTTTCACACATGAATCCAGAGCGCTGGACTCTTGCATTGTCAATACAAGATCTTGAGCAAAAATTGATGCACCTACTGTTAACATCACAACATTAATTTCCATCAAGAGGTACAGCAATTTTGGTCAAGATCTTATATAATATAATCATTAATATAATAATACATTCATACATACCGATACAAACATGCCTAGGAAGGTATAACTGCTAGGGATGTGCCCAAAGCCTAAATCTGAACTCAGAATGGCATAGAAAATAAAAAAATGCATTCTACGGAGGCCCTAAATGGACATGGTTAGGCTTGCTGCGGTAGTCGGTTACATTACAGAACATCATATTTCACGTATCGCATGGATATTGAGCGTCACTGACAATATCTTATCTTATCGTGGTCAGTACCGCCGTTCCGTATACACAGAGTAAATGAAAGTGAAAAGCGATTTCAATACGTTGCATATTGATAGTGGCTGCCTGATGCTCGCAAGTTATATACACAATATAATTATACCCAACTATATAATTGTGAGATAAACGCAAAAGCATTGAAATATATTTTCTCTGTAGAATGCGTAATTTTCTTTCCGAATATAGTATTTGGTTTCAGGCACTTCCCTAATAAATGCTGTTGTAAAAGCTGTACTGTAAAAAGATCTGTACTGGACCCATTTGCAAGAAAAGACGAAAGAAAAGCAAAAGAAAAGGTCCAGCCAGGTTTGCCCTGCATGGCCGTCACTCACAGGTTGTACTGAACACTGTAGAGAACCGTTTGACCTGGAATGTCAACAGCTTCCCAATGGAGAACACTGAAGAAGTTCTTGGACTTGACATAAGCCTTCGTCAGATTACAGCACCAACAACCTACACACAAACAGGAGACGAGAAAAATAAAAGTGAGATGGTCTTACAGGTCTCGACTCACAACTCTTAACATCTTCCATTGTGGTGTGATGATAGAATAAATCAGGTGATGATGTTCTAGACATAATGTCTTTTGTCTAAAAGTAAGTGAAGGTTTTCCATTTATACCTGCTATGGTTACAACACACATCATAACAAACACCAGCACACATACAGTACACACACAGCATAAGCTCACATACTAATCATTCCACACACTAACAGGAGAGGAAACAACATCCTTTTGAGCTACATCCACAAACCTGCTCCAGTTCTTCAGGCTGTTTGAATCAAGACATCGTAAATAGTATAGCATAATGCGATATAACCTTTAAACCTCAACTTTCCTTTTCTACTTTCAGCAATTGAAGGACAGAATTTGATGAGTATCTGACAGCAAGATGATGATATAGAGTTGTGCTCAGTTCTCCATCGATCATAAGCCTTGATGAATAATCTCTTCACGTTTTGGTTTTCCTCGAGGAAAACTGAACAGCTCTAAACATACCAGCAGGGCTTTTGGCTTTTGCAGAAAGTGTTGCCCATGTAAAGACAAAGCCCATGTAACTTCTAAAAACGGTGCAACACTCACAGAAATATGAATAAAAATAGGTTAGATAAAACTTGCCAAGTGGTCTGTAATTTAATTAGAAACTGAAATATAATACTAATGAAGCTCAAGTACACAGATTTTAAATTACTTTTGTGGCTGCACAAATACTATAAACCCCCCCCAAAAAAAGAAAGAAGAAAAACCATCAACAACAACAACAAAAAGCATGAATGCTTAATGACCTTTAATTATAAGAAAAACTCTTTGAATATACTGATTTATTGATTTTTACATTAATCTTATTTTGCACAGACAGGAAAAATCTGAATCTGCACAAATACTATAAAATGCATTTACAAACATAATATTAATGTAATCTTAAAGTATGGCTAATTACCTGTAATTTTAATGGTAAAACTTTAAATTACATCAAATATCGGCATTTAGCTGTTTGATTAAAAAAAGGGAAAAATATGGAAGCTTGTATCCGCCACGGAATAAAAACAAGCTTCCATAGAAAATTCTGTAAAAAAATTAATACAATACAGACCTGTACAATTAACATATACCATTACCTATGTGGTGTAAAGTGAAGAATTTAGATATGCATCTCACATGCAGAATATTCCTCAAATTAAGCCACCAAAATAAAAATAAGCTAAATCAAAGCTTGCACTAATTGTCACAAATGTGCAAGGAATACAGCTACATAATTATTAAATCATTAAATAAAACAACTAAAACATGAAAAAAATGTATATATATGTATATATTTTAAACAAATAAAATGGAAAATACAGCTTTGAGGGCAGTAAAAAAATATTTATTTATATATTTCTTTTTTCATATAGAAATTTTCAGCCCATACATTTTCTCAATTTAAACGGCAAAGAAAGAAAAAAAGAAAAGAAAAAAGAAAAGTTATTTTTAGAATTTTAGTTTTTTTTTACTCACCAGCACAACAGAGCAAACAAATTACAGCTCTCAGAAGCCACATATCCAGACGTGTGAGAATATCTCCACCTGAGAAACATCAAATAAAGATCCAGTGGTCAGAGACACAGTCCTCTCATTATTTCCTTGAGACGCTTCCAATAATTGTCATTTCCACAAACAAGAAAAATCCCATCGAGTCTTATGGTAGGACATTATTCGATCACTGCAAAACAATGACAGAGTCGCTTGCTTTACACGCTCTGTTCCATCTCTAACCGGTCTGAAGAAAGATCTACCCATCCTCAGGTGTAACTGCGAACTTTGAAGCGTCTTATCAGCACGTTCCTGTTTTCTGCTGTTGGCCTCCACCCATTAAGGGGCGTCTATTAGCCACATCTAGAATTTCAGGTTTTCACAGCTGAAAAACTGAAACTGGAACTGAAGCACTTCTTAGAAAGGCGTGGGAGAAAGGAAGCACACCTTCAGGCCGGGATGTGGACGTTTCAGTTGGCACGTGCTGCTCTATATTACCTGTAATGACACAAAACACAATCATTTTACAGCATGACATCATGTGTTACAGAATGTGTGACTGACAAACAAAAGTTTAACCTTAACTACAAAAAGGTGCACATGCTGTAATAAGGCTCTGATCATCTTGACCTTTGTGCTTTATAAGTACTTGTCTAGGATTAGATGTATTTGCCTAACAATCAGTGGGATATTAAGTATATATATATATATATATATATATATATATATATATATATATATATATATATATATATATATATATATGTATATATGTATATACATGCGCACAGGCACACACACACACACACACACGTGTGTATATATATAATACAACGAGTGTGTACTAAAACATTTCCTAACGCAAAGGAAACTGAGCTTGAAGAGCCAGAAACGTTGCTCTCACTTATTTGTGCAGAATGTTTCAGGCTTTACACCATCTCTGCTCTCTGAAAGACGTGTCATCCAGCATGTCTGGCAAAACAACAACGTCCATCCTACTCTTATTTGCGGTTTGAGTCGAGTTCTGTCACAGAGACAGATGTGATTCCTCACAACTCCTATTTCACAGAGATCTGTCAGACAGAAGGACATTTTCGGCAAGCTATTCCATAAAATCACAAGCACCTTTTATCTCAAACAGATAGTGAGGATAACGGCGAAAATCCAAACAGTGAGTGTATAATAATCTGACACTCTCAGTGATGAGACAGAACTCGTACAGGTGAAACATACAGAACAGGTAATATGATGCACTGCAGGAACAAACCCAGTTCCACTTTTCAGGATACTGTATCTTAAACAACATAAACACAACCATAAACAATTATTGCACATGCACCTGTGGAACAGTCCTTTAGACACTAACAGTTTGCAGGCGGTAGACGATTAAAGTCACAGTTCCAATAACTTAAAGAAACCTTTGTACTAGTACTAACTCTAACAAAAACCCAGAAAGATGCAGTAGCACCTCATTGCAGTACACGAGATCCAGGGGGCGGAGTTGGATCCAGATCTAAGGGGTGGAGATGGGTAGGATTAGGGGTGGGGTTAGGGATCAGGGGGCGGAGATGGGTAGGATTAGGGGTGGGGTTAGGGATCAGGGGGCGGAGATGGGTAGGATTAGGGGTGGGGTTAGGATCAGGGGGCGGAGATGGGTAGGATTAGGGGTGGGGTTAGGGATCAGGGGGCGGAGATGGGTAGGTTTAGGTATATGTAAGGTGGGAGGAGTTGGATCTGGATCCAACTCCTCCCCCTGGATTTCGTGTTCTGCAGTGAGGACCATCTCGAAAGATGCCCAGAAACCCTGATCATCATGAGAACATGCCATAGTCCTGCTGCACGAGACATGAGGACTGCATGATGTGAACAGAGCAATAAACTGCAATGTCTGTGATGTTAGACACCCGAGACACAGTCCTTGCAGTGCCCACTATAGCGTTCTTTTGTCAAGTTATGAGGACATACAGGTGTGCTTATATTGCACCATGAATAACAAATAAAAGGAGACAAATATAAAACTATTGCACGTTTGTAATTGCATATTTAATTCAAGTGCATTGGACACTTACTGTATATGTGATGTATTATTTCACAGCAATATATATATGTTCAGCTTTATCCGCATGCATACAGTACGTATACTCATGTAGGGCGATATATACAGTACCAAACATCCACTGATTGGCTCATTTCTGTTTTGACTTCAGACTGTTCTGAAGGTGCGTTTGAGTTTCATCTTCTGGCTGTGTGTCTTCCCACTCCCGTCACTGAGACGATTCAAAGCGAGTGTGTCCTGACTCAGATCTCAGCTTTGAAGCCAGTCATCGGTGGAGACGACAGATCTGAGCTCCTCTGCCTCAGGAAAGCCATCGCTGACTCTCCTCCAACGCACTGCTACAGTCACAGCCAAACACACCTCACGCCTCTCCAACACCACAAATTATTGTGTACCTTGATCTCGGCGGAGACGTTCATGTCAAGAATAAATGAGGCAGATCTTCTTCAGGGTTACGTTTCATCATGATTGAGGCGCTGTGTCATATGGAAATTATGTTTTGCAAAGCTGCAAAGCATCACGTCTAAAGGTCAAGTGTGTAATTCTGCACCACTGGTAGCACCAGAATTACAATCTGTAAGTTTGAGTGTCCCGACTGGACGTAACATAACATGTTATGGCATTTTTGCTGGGGGTTTTTTTCTGCTTGTCTGAACAATGGAAGAATGGTGCATTATTTCTGCTATTCTGTTTGGTGCCACTAGTGCAGAAATTACACACTTCTCCTGCTACTTACAAAATAGAAAAAAAGAAAGATAAAGGGCCCTATTTTAACGATCTAAGCGCATGGTCTCAAGCGCAGGGCGCAGGTGGACTTATGAGTGTCCGAAACTACTTTTGCTAGTTTAACGACGGGAAAAATGGTCGGTGCTCCAGGCGTGTGGTCTAAAAGGGTTTTCTCTATTCTCTTAATGAGTAATGAGTGTGTTTTGGGCGTAACATGCAATAGACCAATCAGAGTCTCATCTACCATTCCCTTTAAATGCCAGTTGCACTCGCGCCATGGCGGATTCGCTATTTACATGACGAATTTGACCCTTCGCTAAGCCACGCCCGAAAACCGCCACTGGCCAATCGTGTCTAAGCAACCGTAACTAGGCGCGGGAGGTCTGGCAAGCTTTTGAGCGAGGGAAACATGCCGAAGCGTTGTGCGTATGGATTGTGTAAATCTGATACCCGGTATCCTAAAAGTTTGGACGGGGGAGTGTAATTTTTTTCCTTCCAGAAAATCTAAAAGGAGAAATGCCGGCCGTCGATCAAGCAGTGTGTGAGACCCCATTCACAACTAAATGTCCACAGGATTAACAAAAACACCTATTACTTGGAAGTTTGAAGTAATGACGGTTCTTTGTTCATAATGCATATATTTTAACGTAAAATAAGACGATTAAAGACAAGATGGAGGCTAACTGACATACTTTAAAATATATTTCAGCATTTTGTTAATCGACGGCCTACCCCTGACTGAGTAACGTTAACTTTAACCCAATCCGACCGCGGCTCTCCCGGTGTTATTCCACAAGATTTATTTCCTGTTTGATTTATAATTATTAGATTATTTTCACATCACTTACCCTGCTGTGCACAAACATAGCTGTTCCTCAATTTGTGTGTTTCCCATTTTTAAATGGTCAGCGTATGAGGCCTTGGGCTGGGACTATAGGCTTTAGCTTCGATTTTTATGAAATTATTCTCTAATCAGTTGCATATTATGTCGTGGATATATCCCTCGAATGTATACTGCAGTCCCTTTTGTCTTGCTCTCTCAGATATTTCACATTCGCCAAAAATTACTAATTATCTCATTGGGAATGTCTGACACCGGTGCATACACACTGTAATAGACGTGCCAGGTACGAAAGCTTGACAGGCGTAGCAACAGTAACTAGGGAGGGCGGGACTTAGAGAAGGGTCAATTTGATAGTGGAAAGACCTAACGCGTCTCCAGAGCGCAAACGGATCTGTTCGTGCGAGAGGTTAAAGCCCAAGCAGACAATCTACAGGACAAGCCGGATTCCACCATATTTTTATGTACACAATAATAATCTTTTACATTGTAATCCTTTTATTTATTTAAATAAAGGCTTGTTTTTGTGCTGCTGCGTCCCTGTGTGTGTAATAAGCAGAGTGTACGCAAGCCGTGGACCCGCCTTAAGGCGCACATTACTAACGCGCTCTTTAAATAACAAAACAAATATTGCGCCATTGACTTTAGACCAGGTTTCAGTTGGTCAATGGCGCGGTCTATTTCAGTTGCCTCAAAATAGCAATGTGCCAACAATGCGCCTGAACACACCTCGTTTTCAGACCAGCAAATGCATTTGTATTTAAACAACATGGTGCAGGACGTGAAAATGATAACTGCGTCAGGCTGAAACTAGCTAAAAACACTTGTGTCGCACATGGCGCTGCATTGCGCCGGGTGTATGATCGGGCCCAAAATGTTGTTATGCGACAAGATTCCGGCAACAAGACAAGCCAAAATCAATCAAAGATCACAGCCAATCAGAAGAGCATGTGGGCGGAGTCTCTCTTCAAGCGCACTGCACTCGCAATGAAATTGATAACATAAATATTACACCATTTTAACATTATTAAAAATGCATACTGAGTGAGTCTGAAACAGTCTATGACATTAAATATACTTGTTTGTTCACATTGAGTACTGCAGTGATGACGTATTTTTGTGGGACAAAAATGTTGCCAAAATCCCATTAAAAAAATTGACTTTGGGACGATGGAACCAAAAGTGTGTAATTCCTGCAGAACTCTATTGAGTCTACAGCTTAAACATTCTTGTTTCCTTTAAAGGAAAATTATCCATTGTCGCTTTCAGTATGGTTATAAAGGTCACACAAAATTATATTCAAACTCACATTAAATTCTTTTAATGGTAACACTTTATTTTAAGGTGACATAGTATGGAAGCAGAATAGTCTCAGATATAATTCACGCAAGAAACATGATTCACACGTGCGTAGACAATTTCACATGCGTGAAACCTAATTCACGTACACACAAAAAAAAATGCATGTGCGTGAAAAAAAAATTATATTCACAAAAAGCAATTCACATGCGCAAAATAAAATTACATATTCATAAAAACATTTCACAAATGCAAAACACAATTCGTAGATATAAAACTGTGCACAAAAACCTTAGTGAGAGTGTCCTTGAAATTGAATGTGCAAATCGTCATTCACGTACGAATCGCCTTGGATGTGTGTGTGTGTATTTTTGAGACTTTCCTGGCAGCGCTTACTCGTAAAACAGAGCAGTCGTACTCGTAACACAGAGCAGTCGTACTCTTTAGCCAATCAGATTTAAGCTTATCAATCGACCAATCAGTATCACGTGAGGGCGGGCCTATCTGCATGTTACGTCATCAGCTTTCGACTAGTTCATGGCTGAGCAGACAGAGGTGCAGTTACTCGTTCATTTCTGTGTTAACTGAAGTTAAAAAAGCTTGAGATCAGTTGATGCAATAGTTTATTTACTGCTGTTTAGTCCACATGTGAACATAAACATTTAATTTTAGTATTGATGGATTTTCATGTCCTGTCCACAGTCCACCACACATTCAACTGATGATAATGTATGTAATGACGTGCATATATAGGAGACATGTTTTGTTTTAAGCATCATATATTATGTAGTTTTATTGTTTCAGATTTCCGAGACAGATGATGCATGAAGTTGCAGACAACCAGTACTGTGATCTTACCATTCCTACTGTAAATCTTTGAAAACAGTCATGTTGCAAGCCATCCATTTTGACAGTTGTTTCAACAAGAGGTTGAAAATGATGCATTGTTACTGTATTCATTTGTCTCCTGCGGACTATATACACTGTGTACTATGTACACTGCAGTCGTTAACGCCAGACAGAAGGGGAGCCACACCACCATATGGAAAGAAGCGTAAATGGGTGAAGCATAGTTTACTGTAAAGCTACGTCTTAGTGTTGCTTATCTTGGCGAAAGCCGAGTACAAATCAGCATGAAGTTTTAACATCTACTCTCGTGTAATGGAAATCAAATTATGTACACGCTCTAGGAATACAGCCCCGCTATGCATGCATTATTAAATGTTCTTGTCAGAATTGAAAGATTCAAAGACATGGTTCAATTTGATGTACACGTTTTATTAATTTGAAAGTTTCCGAAATCCTTTGGGAATAAAATATATATAAAATGACATGATTAATGTTCCTGGCTGTTACATATGAAGATCATGAACTGACAGTCTTAAGTATGAAGCACAAAATTCAGTACAGAGAAATATACGTCTCTTCCAGAGTTGTGAGATCCAGTCAGAGTCTACTTTGCTTTTAAAGTATGTAAATTTAAGTGTAATACATCAATTGAAAAGTGAACAAATGAATTGTGTTCAGTTTAGGACATCAGATTTTCTTGTGATATTTAAAATAGTAAAAACCTATAGTACAAGAGGTGCAGAGTGCAGGCAGAGGACGTGGGAAATTAAGTGATGGTATTTGAATAGAGTTTACTGAGTAATCTTAGTCGCATAATCTTAATAGCCTCTCTATGATAAGTAACTTTGTCTTATCAGCATAAAATCAGATTTGCCTATTTTATTAGGCAAAGTAAAATTAATGCTTCACAATATTGTCCTGTGAGACCTTAAAGGGTTAGTTCACCCAAAAATGAAAATTAAGTCATTAATTACTCACCCCCATGCTGTACCAACCCCGTAAGGCCTTCGTTCGTCTTCGGAACACAAATAAAGATATTTATGATTAAATCTGAGAGGTTCATGACTGCTACATAGGCTCCCTAAGGGAACGAAACTTGACGGCCCAGAGAGTCATTAAAGAAAATGTTTAAATACTCCATGTCGCAACAGTGGCTCAACTATAAGTTTATCAAGCGACGAGAATACTTTTTGTGCGAAAAAACAAACAAAAATAATGACTTTATTCGACTATTCCTTTTCTTCCTTGTAGGCCTGAAACGAGACTTCAAGAGATTTCCACGACCGTCGTGGAAATCTCTTGAAGTCTCGTTTCAGGCCTACAAGGAAGAAAAGTAATAGTCGAATAAAGTCATTATTTTTGTTTGTTTTTTCGCACAAAAAGTATTCTCGTCGCTTGATAAACTTATAGTTGAGCCACTGTTGTGACATGGAATATTTAAACATTTTCTTTAATGACTCTCTGGGCCGTCAAGTTTCGTTCCCTTAGGGAGCCTATGTAGCAGTCATAAACCTCTTAGATTTAATCATAAATATCTTTATTTGTGTTCCGAAGACGAACGAAGGTCTTACGGGGTTGGTACAGCATGGGGGTGAGTAATTAATGACTTAATTTTAATTTTTGGGTGAACTAACCCTTTAAGATGACAATAAAAAACCTGAGCTGACAATACAGCACAAAACGATGTTGAATATATTGGGTACACTATACAATATGGTAATATAACTAAGTTAGCATTAGTTAATGTATTAACTAACCATGAGCAATACATTTGTTGTGGTGTGTTTGACTGCTATTTAAGTTAACACAGAAATGAACGAGTAACTGCACCTCTGTCTGCTCAGCCATGAACTAGTCGAAAGCTGATGACGTAACATGCAGATAGGCCCGCCCTCACGTGAACCTGATTGGTCGATTGATAAGCTTAAATCTGATTGGCTAAAGAGTACGACTGCTCTGTGTTACGAGTACGACTGCTCTGTGTTACGAGTAAGCGCTGCCAGGAAAGTTTAAAAAATACACACACACACATCCATGGCGATTCGTATGTGAATGACGATTTGCACATTCAAATTCAAGGACATTCTCGTACATTTTAAACATTCAAGGGTTTTTGTGCACAGTTGTATATCTACGAATTGTGTTTTGCATTTGTGAAATGTTTTTATGAATATGTAATTTTATTTTGCGCATGTGAATTGCTTTTTGTGAATATAATTTTTTTTCACGCACGTTAATTTTTTTTTTGTGTACGTGAATTAGGTTTCACGCATGTGAAATTGTCTACGCACGTGTGAATCATGTTTCTTGAGTGAATTATAATTGAGACTATTCTGCTTCCATAACGTAGTTACATGTACTTACAATAGTAATAACAGTAAATTATACATAATTACAAGTAACTAAACCCTAAGCCAAAACCCTAACTCTATAAGTAGTTAATTAATATTACTTACTTACAGTAGTACTTAAGTACAATGTAACTACATCACCTTAAATTAAAGTGTAACCCTTTTAACATAAAAAAGCACATAAACAGTACCTGAGAATATCACTGTCATACTTTGTATGTTGTTGTTCCAGCTGTGACGTCAGAAATAGAAACTGTCGCTTGTCGCATATCGCCATCGCAACTGGTTAGGACAAAAGCTCTGATAAAGACACCTCAATATTTCTGTAATGCATTAGCAACAACAAAAATAAAAACACTAATTACTGTAATATACAATAATTAATTTCTTAAGTTTAAAAGCAAAAAGTTTAAAAGCCAAAAAAATTACTTCACATCATTACAGCAATTGTATGTAATGTGAATCACGACTGAGAATGAAAAAAAATATCCAAACTTTTAATAGAAATAATGTTACAATGCAAAAATAGAAAGAAATTTAAAAAAAAGCAAAATTAAATAAAAACAAAAGTAAAAACAGTCATATTTTATTATAATTTAAAATAACTGTTCAAAATAACTATGTGAATATATTTTAAAATGTAATTTATTCCTGTGATCAAAGCTGAATTTTCAGCATCATTGCTCTGAAAATCTTCAGAAAGCATTCTATTTTCACGATTTGCTGATCAAGAAACATTTATTATTACCATCAATGTTAAAAACAGTTGTGCTGCTTCATATTTTTGTGCAAACCAGACATTTTTTTTTGATGAACAGAAAGTTCAAGTTTCATTTTGGGGTGAAGTATGATCTGCACATGTTTTTGTGGGATTCACTCTGATAGTATTTGAGGCAACTGTGCAATTAGAAATTGAAATTCCAGGTAAGGTACATAAATAACCTCAGGTTTCAAAATAAATCACAAAGAATAGCCACCTATGATGTCATGCTCCTAAATAACATCCAAGGTTCTTCTACTTCACTAACAACCTTGTGGAAGGTCCCTTTGTCAAGCGATTACACTCTTCACTTCCATCCAGACATCCCTACGGATAGCATCCCCCTTCCCACAATGTCCTTCAGGGATGCAGAAGCGTCATTCGGAGTTCGCCTGTGTGTGAACCACTGAGAATGTGAGAGGACTTTAATGAGAGAGAAGACGCAGCATTATCAAAATCACACCGCTATAAAATGCAAGGTGTTCTTTGTCTCCATGGAAGAAAAGAAAGTAATTACACAGCCCTGACAGCTGGATCGATAGCACCGTCGTATCCCTTGGAAACTGAGCTCACCTGCAGCGCCGGAGAAGAGATGAGCTCTCACACACTCACAAGAGCTCAGTGATAATTGGAGGACACGTCTAACCTCACACTGCTATAGTCATACCGACTTATTTTAATATCAGTGAGATACTATTATAGGTTTTATTCATATTTTGAATGTTTTTTTGTTCATTTATACAATTTATATATGTATTATTCATTTTTAGTTTCAGATATTTTAGTACATTAAGTTGGGGTTACACTTTATTTTGATAGTCCACAACACTCTTACAAGGGTGTTTTCAGCATCAACGTCATAGAAGAACCATTGTTGGTTCAACACTTTTCTTAGAAGAACATTCTAAAAATTCTTAAGAACCTCTTCCACTATTAAGAACCTTTTGTGGAATGGAAAGATTCCAAGGTTCTTCATGGTACCATCGATGCCAATAAAGAACCTAGAATGTAGACATTTTACTGCAACTGCATGTCAACTAACTCTCATTAGAGAACTAGATTCGGGTTAGTAGAATAAGTTGACATGTAGTTGCAAAGTTACTTATAGTCAGTAGAATATCTTGGGAGACTCAAAATAAAGTGTTAGCAGATATTAAACAGACAATCTACCAATACTCTAATGAGAGTTAGACGATATGTAGCTGCAAAGTTACTTTAGTTACCATAGTTAGTAAAATGTCTAAAGTAGACGATTGAAAAAAAAAAGTGTTACCTAAGTTATACTAAATGAAAATGAGAAATGTTTCCTTGGCATCTCGCTGAAATAAAGGTTTAGGTTTAAAAATGTATTTTATTTCAGTAATTAATTTTTTTTTTTACACTTTTAGTTTTAGATTTAGTAAACTATACTTGTTATAACCCTGGTAACCAGAGGGAAGATTTTTTCATTCATAAAAAAAAGAAAGAAAGTCATCACACTCACCTTCATGTTGACTTTTCTGAGACTATCTTCTGACTTCCGTGAAGCACACAACAAGATGTTTCTGAGTTTCTGTTTTTCCATACAATGAAAGTGAAAGATGGATGCATATTAGCTGGACCAGCCTGAAAATAATGATAGAGATTTCAAAAACATTTACAAGTTGTTTGAGCTCCAGCAGAGACATTCTGAACACAGTTTGAGACATTGTTGATCTTTTCAGAAACTCAACAGGAGATGAGCACGATTACTGGGGTCTTTTTAAGGAGAAACATCTGGATGACAGATGGAATGAGACGGACTCTCATTTAGTTCTGCATTCAATCTCACTGCTAAGAGAAACAATTGATATATTACTGAGATGTCATTTGTGATTTTTCTTTTCTCATGGCACAACCCAGGCAGCTCAATTACACTTAGATCGGTTTTGTCTCTGCCTGCCGGATCAAACCACTGACCTCCAGAAACATTTTTCTAAATTCCATTTGCAGTGATGGAACTATTGATACTATTGATTACGGCGACACGGAAAGCACGATGAATAACAATAGCTCCTTTAAAATGCAAAAAAAGCCAATTAGGCCTATCTGGGCACTAAAATACTTGATATTGAAATACCGCCGCTAGACAGAGAAAAGGCAAGATGCGTGCATTAAATGCAAGACTGTGAAATCGCTTCCCTTTAGGGTATGTGAAATGATCAAAATATGCTGTGAACTGCTGCTTCAGATACTGTACGCACCTCACCGATCCGCTCAGAACCGCACAGAGAGGATGAACGGCCTCTGGGAATTCTGCTCCTTTATGGTGGAGCGAGTTAAACTTCAGAACACAAAGAGAAAACAAGGTAAAAGCACTCGTAACTTCCAAGTCACTTAAGATCCTCCATGGCAAAGCTTTTAAACAATGTCAAAATCCGACTGAACACCAAAGTCAGAGCCCAGAAGCAGCACAGCCGCACAATCACACACGACGCGCTCAGAAGTCTCTCTCGCTGATTTTGTAGGCCTACTTTCTGAAGAAATGACTGAATTCTCTTGTCTGTGGTGCTGTGGCATATGCTGTATGGAGCTGGGCCATACATCAGATATGCATGATATACTTGCAATCATTTTGCTGGCAATAAAAAATGAAGCAATACTTTCAATATTGTTATTATTTTAATGTGTTTTTTTTATTTAGTATTCCTATAAAGGCCAATTCACACCGCACAGACAAACACCAAGTTGGATTTAGAATTTTATGAAAAATAACTCATGTTCACACTGCCCCAACCGAGACTAACAAACACTGATTGAACATGGTCAGTCAGGTGAAAACAAACCCTGACCAACACCAACAGACGCCAACAGGGGTAACGCACTGATTAGTGTTTGTTGGTTTTTGTCAAGGGGGTAATCCATCGACCGGAAGTTGAAGCCGGCCGGGTGCCGCCATCTTGTAGCAGAACTTCACTTGCGTTAGCATTTCCATTGACTCCCATTAATTTTGGCGTCACTTTGACAGCTAATAACTTTACATCTGGGGCGTTTAAAGACTTCATTTGTCCATTATTTACTTCTAAAGAAACATGACAATGTATAACGGGCTCCATGACCTTCTATGTTACATTATGGCCCCGTAGAAACAGTTTTTGTAAAAATAGGCTAACGATTGCGTCATAACCACTCGACTCTCTGTCGCGCTGTACAGAAATTACCGTACAGACAGGAGGAGAAGCTCGCAGGCAATCGGGGGGGGGGGGGGGGGGGGGGGGGCGTCCCGTCAAGGGAGAAGCCCATAGATAATGAGTCCATTAAAGCTATACTATACAAATTAATAATTAATCAGAATACTTACTCCTGCTCACTCACGCCAAAGAACTCTTTGCTCAAGTTCCCCGTCTCTGCAAGATTAACGTTGGCCATTTTCACGCACAGCTACTAGAAGATTTACGTCTGTCAGACAGGTTGCTCACGTCATCAAGCTTAGTTTGAGTCGGTTTGAGTCTTTTCTCAGTTGGGAGGTTTGAACTTTCTGTTGATGTGTAACTTCAGCATTGAGAAGATCCCTGTTGCTCTCTCTAATTTCCACAAACAAGCACTATTAGCGTGGTCTTTGATTTTCAAACACAATTTTTCTCCAACCAATTACTTCATTTGGAATAATAAGAATATTTGTTATAAACATAAGTCCTTATTTTTTGAAAACTGGTTTAAGAATGGGATCAATCGGGTTAGCCAATTATTTAATCAGGATGGTTACTTATTTACTTATCAAGAATTTCTCTCTCACTATAATATCCCTATTACTCCAAAACAGTTTGCCTCTGTATTTGGTGCTATCCCTAATGGTGTCATTATGCTATTTAAGGGCCATAATAGTTTTTTGATAAGACCTGAAGTACCTCTCTCAGACCCGGCTGACACGTATGTAGGCAAGATATGCTTTAAATCTACATTAAAAAATAATAGAGTCTTCTTTTTCTCAATGATTTTGTTTCCACTCCTCATGTTGTTTCAAAATGGAACGCGTTACTGGAAGGCATTTCATGGAAGAAGGTTTGGACTCTCCCTAACAAGTATCTATTGGTAAATAAGGTTAAAGAGATTTCTTTTAAGCTTATTCATCAATATTATCCTGTCAAAACGTTCATGGTGTCAAAATTTAAATTAAGTATAGATGTAAACTGTACTTTTTGTGATTCACAACCAGATACTACCTTACATCTTTTTTGGCATTGTAATCACACTAGAAAACTTTGGCAAGACATTTGCCAATTCATTGTAAACTATATATATATAAAGACTTTGAGCTTTACTTCAAGGATGTTCTGTTTGGGTTTTTCATTTTTGAGAAGCAATATGAGAATATTTTTTTTCTTTGCAACTTAATTATTTTGCTTGCAAAATATTTTACCCACAAATGCAAAACTATTAAAGTTACCCCCAATTTTTCTCACTTTCAAGAACATGTTAAGATTTATATCAGATCCTTATCTACCTCTTGTAACCAAAAGGCTATTAAAACTTTAAATGTATGCTCATTTTTTGGTGTGTTTGTATAAAAAAAAAATATATATATATATATATTTTCTTTCTGTTTATCTTTATTTTATTTTTAGTTTTTATTATTATTTAGTGTTTTGTGGGGAGTATTGTTTTTAAGTGAAACTTCCTCTTTTTTATGTTTGTTTCTCTCTCTTTTTTTTTCTCTTTCTTTTTTTCTTTGAATTCCAATGTTATGTAATATTTATCAATCCCTGGACCTCTGGCTCTTGTCTGTGACTTATAGCTTTTCACTTTTGTATTATGTAAATAAATGTTTAATAAAAAAATAAATAAAAAAAGAGTCTGCGCGTCAGGAACGGAAGTGCTCAAAAATCGCTAAAAATGGGCTTCAACTGTCTCAACTGTCTCAACCTCACTGAGTTCTATGAGATGGCTCTGTCCACTTCTTATACTGTCTATGGTTTTTGTCTGTGTGTGTGAATTTGCCTATGGTGTGTGTCCACTGGTATGGAACGAGCGGACCAGAGTGAGCGTTTTCAATTCATTCCTATGAAAGTTGGGCTTCACTGTGATTGACATCCGACCAGAGAAAGCATTGAGAGCGTCCGAGAGCATAAAAATGTTGGCCAATGTCGGGGATGGCAGCCAATCGCGCTGAAGTTCAGGTTCCGACGTTTTGAGTGTTAAAAATATGCAGGTTTTGCTGTAGTTTATGCAGGATTTAGAGCGTAAATCATATTGCTTACGTTTTGTTATATATACACTGTATATATATGTGAAATATTGCAGTTCGGATGCTGTCATTGTGATTACTGGGTTTACAAAAGTTTATAAAATGGAATAGGGCAATCAGAAACTGTTTTGCACGTGTGTTAAAACCCCCAGATTAAACACTTTTAGGCATTTTAGCGTTTTGCCGCTGAAGAGGACATTCACTGTGAAACCCATGCATGTCTAGACACTCATATATGAGAGCAGTAAATCACTAAAATTGTAAAGTACTCACCCTCATGTCATTGAATGACACTGTAATATAACAACAGTTCATAGTGAACACAACTGTCAAGGCCCAAAGTGGAGTAACAACAAAAAAGTACAATAAAAACACAGTCCAAAGACAATATTTAATCAATTTGTGGTGCTTTTATTTTATAGTAAAAAATAAAAGCCCCCCCCCCCAAAAAAAACCCCCGTATCTGCAGAAATATTCAATAAAATACAATACAATGAAAAGAAACTGTGATGCTTTTATTTGATAGTTCCCCCCCAAAAAACAGTGCAAAAAAGCAATAAAATGCAATTCAATGCAATGAAAAGAACAAAATCCCAGATCCGCACTGGGCCTGCTCTTAGCTCACTTTAAGCTTTCAGTTATCAGTCATGAGTTTCAGTCACTACACAGTTCTACAGTATGGCATTCTGACTCAACTAACATCGCAATGCATTAAACAAATGCATGTGCAGTAGATGTTGCAGACCAAGTGATGAATCATTATCAGTGTCAGCATCTTCTGTCTTCAGGAGTTCAGACATCATCAACTCAGACAAATGGCTTCATTTGTCAGCGAACATCAGGGAAGTCCAGCTATTCCATCTCCATGGAGAGAAACCTCAGTTGAACGGTTTAAAACCAACTCAAGATGAAGTCACCCGAGAGCTGTTATAGCATGTTTTCCATCAGGGGACATGGGAGATCAATACGGCAGTGTAATTCTGGATCATCATAGCTGCTTAATTCAATAAGCAAAACACACCTTGAAGTGTCCCAGAGGATTTAGCTGGCGCACTGTCAACCAAAGCCTTGCAAGTGTAGACGGTCTGCCCCAAAGCCAGGCTTGCACCGAGACTACAAATGATTCCATCCTGTACTCTATCAGTGCAGACCAGATTTAAGATAGAGAGAGAGGTGGACCTTCACACACACGAGGTTATCTCTTGTTTATCTTTATTATTACTAACGGTAGACCGTGCAGTCATGTACATTTCTCAAAGAGACAGCTACAATTTTTAAGACATATTTGTTAAAGGGGTCATGACATGAGAAATCACGTTTGCCTTGGTCTTTTGGCATATAAGAGGTCTTTGCACCTTTAAAACATGCTGGAAGTTTCAGAGCTTAAAACAGCTTCCTCATTATAAACAAAGCATTTATTTAATCAAGATCCAAAAACAGCACGTTATGATATTGGGTGAGATGTGACATCACACAGACAAATACATTTGCATATGCCCGCCTCCAAAGCAAGACATCGACCAATAGTTTTACATCATCGCATCATAGGCCCCGCCCACTTAAAAGCTGACATTTGCCTACACCGGATGTGAGCGTCGAGTCAAAAGCAATAAAACCCATTATAATCACTGACGCTGTCTACACTGGATACAGTATCCAGATTCACTGTACTCCACACTCTTGAATCTGCAAACAACAGGACAAACGGAAGAGTAAATAGAAGCGTAAAGGAAGGTCCTGTTTAAACCGGTTGTTTGCTTCTCTGCACAGACTTCAGATGGATACCAGCATCAGGAACAAGCTGGTTTATTTTTAATGGCGTCCTGAATCCCGTTGGAGGATTATATGTTTGTTCTGAGCTTTTGACTGCAAATTGTTTTGTAAACAAGGCAGTTTAATGAAGAGTTTGCTAAGAAACTTTTGTGACAGATGAAGCTGTATTGGATCTGACAGCAGCTGCATCACAAAACAATAAACTAATATTGTTAGTTTAAACTAATATTGTATAATCTAATATTGTAATATCGTAAAACTAATAATGAACTGCACTTATACCGCATTTATCAATCTTTGTTAATGTTAATTTCAACATTTAATACATTAAAATATTGTTAACATTAGTTAATGAACTAACAAAGATTGACAAATACAGTAACAATTGCTCATGTTAGTACATGTTAGTTAATTAACTAATGTTAACTAATGAACCTTATTGTAAAGCGTTACCCAAAAATTAAGACATATTTGTTAGGCAAGGCAAGTTTATTTATATAGCACATTTCATACACAATGGTAATTCAAAGTGCTTTACATAGGAGAAAATAAAATAATCAAAACAAATAAGAATAATTAAAACAGAAATAATTTGTTAATTGAAATAAAGCTTATTTTTTAAAAAAAAAATTTTTTTTAACTTACTGCAGGGTTATTGTTGTGAACTAAAATTAAAACTATTTAAAAAAAATTGTTCATTAAAATAATGATTAAATAAATATTAGATGGAAAACTTAATATTATAAATCATATAAAATAATTAACAGTGCTTTCTTCATGACTAATTTAAACTCAACTAAGTTTCCTGTGATCCTGGTTCCACTGATAGGCTTTAAAGCGTGTTTACGCTGTGGTTACATCACTGACAAAGCCCACACACAGATTTCAGAGTGGTTTGTTGTTGGTATGTTCACTTCTCTAATGACACAAAGGAGAAGAGTTAACTTCTCTAATCCATGTACACTGAGTGCTTTGTGTGGTGAGAGACAATATTCCCTCAAAAATCACGAGATAATTAAACACTCGAACCACTTAACACTGCAGGAAACCAACATAGACTTGACAGCGGTACGCTTCAGTGAGCAAACAATGGTTGTTTCATGTTTAGCCTACAGCTAACAATGCACTAAAAAACACATCACAGATATATTCAATGAAAGCAATACATCCATCTTTATAAAACCAAAATCCTATACAGTTACAGCCGCACAATCGCTCCAGAATGTGCATATGCATATTAACTACCTTGATCATTTTTTTTTGTTGTGTCTGATTACAGCTAAAAAAGCTGCTATCTACTACATATATAGTTGGCAAGATACAGTGCAAACCTGCTGCTACTCTGGTTTTAGTTTTATCAAAATTGGAAATGAGAATGATGGTCCACTCCCATGAAGCATTGCAGATGAGGTTATTGAGTTATTTGGCAATAAGCTTTAAAAATGCCATTTATACTTATAGTCAATTGTTTGATTCAGTTGCATCATTTGCAATGCATCATGGGAGTAGTTCGTTAAATTTATCCCACAGCCTAATGTATTTATATGATATAAAACAATTTTTTAAACTTTAAATCAAAGTTGTGATTCATCTTGGAGCTGGTTGGTTCGGTTTATGGCGTTGAATCTGTATTTAAGCCCTTTCTGATGCGCATATGACGAAAATGAAAGGGAGAAATCTTTCGGGAACCAAAGCTGTTGAAATCGTGGCCTCACTGCTGCGCTCTACTTCTCTTCCCAAGAGTAAACACGTCATTCACAAACGATCAACTCAACGGGAGGCCATCCAGAAAACACTGCTATTGTAGACCAGATGCATCTTTTACACCGCTTATTATAACACATACAGCTATGAGTCTAAATCCTGTGCTGCGTTCAAAGCCATTGTCAAATATCTACAGGTTAACCTACAGCAAAATTGTTAAATTGCTTTATAATTACAATTTACAATAACTGGATTTGACAGATGCTATTATATGCAAAGTGACAAAGCCATGTATATCGTTTTTTATTCATTTTTATTTCAGTTTAAGTTTGAGTTATTTTAGTTCACCAAGTTAAAATGAGAATGTTTCCTTGATAACTATCAGAAAAAATATACTATATGCATGCTAATAAACAACTGGTCAATAGTGAGACCTTTGTTCCTCGAAATAAACTTGAAACATCCATTAACTGAAATAAAATTATATATCTTCACACTTTAGGTTATGGTCCAATTCTCACTATTAACTACGAATTTTGCCTCAATAAACTCCTAATTACTTCTTATTAATAGTTAGTAAGGTAGTTGTTACTTTAAGGTCTATGGTAGGAATAAGATTAAGGGATGTGGAATATGGTCATGCAGAATAAGGCATTACTATGTGCTTTATAAGTACTAATAAACAGCCAATATCCTAGTAATATGCATGCTAATGAGCAACTAGACCAGTGAGACTAGTGAGAATTGGACCATAAACTAAAGTGTTACTAAAATGTTTTTTTTTTTTGTAAATGGTTTAGTACACTAACTCCAGTGACTAAGTAAACCCACAGGGCTTTAGATTAACTGTGGTGCACACTGTGTATTAGTATGCCAACAGTGTTTCTCGCTGAATATAATATCTTTAAGATTAATGGGGCGAAAAAGGGCAGAGCATTGTACAAACACAATTAACCCCATGTGCAGTCCATCATGCTAATAGAAACACCTACTGTAGAATTATGGGAATTATTTAGCTTTTAAATAGCTCAAGAACATGGAACAAATGATTACTGAAATCAGTGAGCCTGACCCATGTCAACCAAAGAAATAGCGGGTTTCTATTCCTATAACGCTTCTATAATAAGTCCTGCTCGATTTAAGCCTAAATGACAAGACATGTGGCAAGAATATGGAAGACTGAAGACAAGCAGACACGCAGGTCGCATACGGGAAAACAGCGTGTGTTTGTAATGTACACACACACACAAACGCAGGTGAACATCCATGGTCCAACAACACCTCTGGAGCACACAGCACAAAATGAGACATCTGCATTAATAAAACAATAAACCGCTCGAGGATGTTACATTAATCCGCTTCACATTGTGCATAACACCACACTTTAATTTTGGTAAAATCACTTTAACTCACAGCCTCGAGTGGCTTATTGTTTTTAATCAGCAATATGTTAAAAGACACCAATGTTCAATACTCTCTAAAAAATGCTGGGTTGTTTAAACCCAACTTTGGGTCAAATATGAACAAATCCAGCCGTTGGGTTCGATTTTTACATTACATTTTTAACCCAACGTTTGGGTTTGTCCATATTTGACCCAAAGTTGGGTTAAAACAACCCAGCATTTTTTAGAGTGTAAGTACATTTTTATTAAAGGAATATTTTACTCTCCAAAATGATCACCACCATGTCAATAGGTGAAACCTATGACTTACTTTCTTGTGAAAGATAAAATAAGACGTTTAGTGGAATTTTCACTCGTTGCACTTTCATTAAATGAAATTGGATGGTGACCAGGGGCCGTATTCACAAAGAATTTTAAGGCTAAAAGTAGCTCCTAACTGGCGAATTTAGGAGCACCTCCTAAAAATAATGGGCGTGTCACTCCTAACTTTAGGACTCCTAATTTTTTTGACTAATTTTTTTGAGTAATTCACGAAGCATTTTAGCCCTAAAAGTAGCACCTAAGCCTGGGACAGCTTAAAAGAAGTCCAGAGGACTCCTAACTCACTAAGTCCAATTTAAAAAAAGCGCTTTTTGTGGCATTTGATGTTTTGAAATGTTGCGATGTTTTGAAATGTTGCGATGTTTTGAAATGTTGCGATGTTTTGAAATGCGTATACGGCGGCTACAGGAGCTTCCCATCGCGAGGGAACAATTTTGCATATAGGCATAACTAGGGATGCAATAACGCCACCAACAACCAAAACTAGGCTACTCACTGCATGTAAACTAATTGTAACGTTTCATTGTGAATCAAATTAAAATGTTCTTCTCTTTGCAAACGTAGGCAGAGGCATATAGTGACAGATTAATTCAATAATGTTGCAAAGATATTGCATCAATCCATATGTTTCAATAGGCTACTAGGCTATTTGTTTTTCCTTACTCTTTATTCATTTTGGCTATTTATTCAGTTATTCATCATCTTCCGTCCTTCGCACTACTTGTGTAGCGCACGCATTCTCAGACCTATCCCGTCACTCATCATCGTAGGGGGAGGTGTTTGGAATCATTCCCGCGTTACAATCATCAGCCAATCAAGGTGGTCACTTCAGTCAAGCTCGTGCATGAGTAATGACGTCATCCATTGCAACGAAGACTCACTCTTAGTTTAGGAGTTGTCATTTTTCTTTACAAAGAGTAGGTCTGAAAGGCGTTGTGAATAACTTTTAAGAGAAAACTCCTAGCTTTTAGTGCGATTTAGGAGTACTCCTAGTGGTAAGATAAAATGCTTTGTGAATACGGCCCCAGATCATTATAATTTTGGGTAAAATCACTTTGACATACGGCCTTGAGTGGCTTATTGTTTTTTTTTAACTACAATATGTTAAAAGACATTTGTTCTGTGGAAGATAAAAGGAGATGATTAGAGGAATCTTCACGCTGCTCTTTCATTAAATGAATATGTATGATGAATTCATATCAATTCATGCAAATTGAATTCATTTTGTTAATTGGAAAATTGACTTTTTAACCAGTATGTGTGCTATATAGAGCACATATAGATGTCTCGCATGAGTGCTTTTTCAGAGTTGATGTCTACATAGTGTTCAAAATTCATTTCCAGTTCAGTTCCTTAGTAAGCAGATGTATAGTAGACACAAGTGCACTGGGTTTTTAGACTCTTTTAAGAACACGGTCTTTTGTTGCCTTCCTAGAACCCTTTTGTGTGTTCTTGGTACCGACTGTGGCTCAACTGTAACTTCATTCACTTCACTGATAGCTTCTCTCAGATTTGCTAACCTCAGCAGAGAGCAGCCTAGCATGGGCGCTAAGAAATGAGAGAACCGATTCACTGGAATCTATTCTCTAACCTTAACCGTCCTCGTCCTTTCACTTTTGTGCTTGGCGGAATGTCTTTGAAATTCATGGAGCTGAGCAGAAACTCAGCGGAAGAGAAGCAGCGAGAGTTCATCTGAGGATGACAGATTGCTTTGGGGTTGCCATTTGTAAGAAAAACTGCAGCTCTCTGAAACCTTCTTGTGGGGAAACAAAGAGATCCTGATCACTCACACATGTACTTTATCTTCTGTGTGCTGCAACTCGAATACACACATGTAAAAATGAGAGAAGATACTCATAGTTCCCCTCAGCAAACGAATTAATCACAAACATATGCTGCGTTTCAGACACAGACACACTGCATTCAAATGCAGGAGTGAATCCCCTCAAACTATTCATCTATTTGCATATTTGCAATAAACTAAAAGGGACATTTCATATTTATAACATTTATGCATTTGTCAGGTGCTTTTATCCAAAGAGGAACAAGAGCAATTCATCAAAAAGCCAACAATATTCACAATATACAATGACACAATTTTTTAATACAACCCCATAATGTAAATTTCATCATTCCAAACCAATATGACTTACTTAAAAAAAAAAAAAGTTTCTCATTTTAGTGTAAATGACAAAATTTTTCCAATTTTTGGTGAACTGACTATTTAAAATGTATTGTTATGGGACGCAAATCAAGTACTTTAAATACAGAAAATAAAAATTACTCCAGTAAAAGCACAATAACTCGTTTTCAATATTACGTAAAAGTACAAAGTCATTGATTTTTAATGTATGTAAGGATTAAAAGTAAAAAGTGCTGATCAATGAAGCATGTTTATTATATTGTAGCCAGTAGTCATTAGTCAGCAATAATAAGAAAGATTAGGGCAGACATTTAATAGGTGTTGATTTGCAAATAAGCAAACGTTTTATTTTATTAACAAAACTTATCATACATTACACTTATTACTACAATCATACACTTTTACAGCAGATTTAGTTCTCAAAAAATGTAGTGTCACGATTTTCATTTACAATAATCAATACTAAAATTCTCCAGTAACTTACTTTTATCGCTACGATATTGTGTGAACCAATTTCACAGGTTTGTTGGAAAGAATCATCTCGTTCACATATCGGACATCAGTATTGCTTCTCGGTTTGGGTATCAGGTGGCCATTTCTTCATGATAGCAATGTTTTTATAAAATGAAGTGGAGCAAAAAAGTACAAAATTATGCTTTGGAATGTAATGAAGTAAAAGTTTCCCAAAATAAAAATACTCTGATAAAGTACAGATACTTGAAAATGTTTTTAGCCTACTAAGGCAAGGCAAGACAACTTTTATAAGTAGAAAAACAATATTTTAACAGTTACATCATACTGTCGTGTTTGACAACGCCTGTAAACAAGAAACATAAATGGCAACAGTTTAACCCCTTTGGTGTTTGCTGTTTTTGACCAAATAAAAATAGTGACCACGAACTCTTTGTCCAGCAATATTTAGTTAACACTTCTGACATGTTTTGTCTATACTTGTTAAGCTGCTGTATTAGTGGTTCAGTGAAGGCACAGAGTTTAAATGAGTTACCATTGAGTTTCTACTGTGATTTTCTTGGCACCACATGTCAGACACACTGTTCAGAAGAAGGACTGCACTGCACCCACTGCAGTGCTGTGGAAACTGCCATAAAAAGCCTCATATCACAAAAAGATCAAGAAAGTAAAAATAATAAACACAGACAAAATATGCCACACTATTTGCTGTCAATGTCATGGATACAAATAGGAAAAAGAACGACAGTACAGTATACAATTTTGAATTTTGAGAATGCAATCACCTCATTTATCTATATTACTGCTAATGTTATAAGCCAGACTGCGGCTATGAGATTTCCCACAGTGAAAGTTAAGTATATATCACAGTCACATTATATTTTGTGCGAATAGATTTGCATTTCCGGACCAAATTAGCCTTTGACCTCTGCTGATGTCATTTTGATGTTATTTTGATGTCATGCTTTGTTGGCATTTGATGTCAATGCAACATTTATTTGATGTCATGATGTTGATGTCATTTTAATGCTATTTTGATAACCATTATTGAAGACACCTGATGTTAACAAGCAGAATCACCAAAGGAGATCACCATTTTGGTGATCAATGTTTGCTTTAGTTGGGCTCTTGACCCCTAAACTATTAATATTTCAATTTTGTTAGGCTGATGTAAACGTCACTGCACAGGTGGTGTTGGTTATGTTTTGACATAATCATCACTTGACATGAATCACCCAAGTCAAAAAGAGTGTCTTTACCTTGCTAATTACAGCAACACTGTTATTCTATATAGCAAACAATTATCAGCATTTTCAATATAATCCAAAATATTTCTTTAAAGCTGTTCTGATCAGAAGACTTTGAAATATTATTTTATTTAGACACACTGATATCAATAATCAGCCTGTGAATCTCAACAATGGTGACAATAATAAGTTGCAGTGCATTCTGGGTGCCACCAATCAAAACTCATTCATGGCTCCCATCATGCATTGCGGTATGAATAAATTATGATCTGATTTGTCTGAGTAATTTCCTTTTTTCTTTTTGTATTTTTTTGTCACCATTGTTGAGATTCATACACTGATTCTAGATGTCTGTGGGTGCCTACAAATCATATTTGTTTTATCAGAACAACTTTTAGGAAATCCTTTGGTTTAAATTAAAAAGTCAGGATTTCAGGGAGTTCAGAAACACTGACACTGATATAGAGAATAACTTTATGCTTCGCAACTTTGCAGACCTTTTTCATGCTCAAACATCAATACCCTGTATACTGTGTGCATGTGTCATATAATGTGTAATAATGAGTATCTGATATTGCAGGTTTATTATCTTTGGAACAACCCTTCATATAATAACTTAGTCAATAGACGCTAATTCCAATGCTCATCCTCAATGCAATTATTTTAAGTATGTAAAATCTCTGTTGAACTTTTGTTGAAAGAGTATTGAACGCTCCTGAAGCGATGGACGGGAGAGGAAGAATGAGAGGATAAGAGGTTGGACTGATGTGCCGGCGAGCAGCTCTGCATTACAGTCGCGGGATTATCTGGAGCTTCTGAAGCTTTCGTCTCTCATCCCGTCAGCCTCACTGACCCTCCCAGCATGCACTGCTGCTGCCTCCGTTCCCATCAGATTTATTTTTCCCCATCAGATTCTCTGCCAAGCGTAACTGTGACTGGTGCAAAAGATTGGGTGCCAAGGCCAGAGAGGGCCTGCAACGTTTCGCAGACGCAGCTTCTTCCTGCTCCGTTTCTAATTGCAGTTCACAGACTGGAGAAGAGATTCACAGCCGGGAGACCGCAGCGTGTCCTTCACCAAAGCAATGTCATGATCTCGACACTTTGTGCTGTTATTCACAGGAAACAGAAGGACTGATGGGAAGGAATTATTAAACCCATGGCCAACTAAACCTTTATTTCAGTTATATACACACTGCCAGCCAAAAAGAAAAGAAATCGCTGTTTGGATTTAAACAAGCAAATGCTTAAGAGTCTATGATTGGATCGTTGTTGCATTGATTATTATTTTTCTAGCATGTTATATGTTTGGCAACAGTTCTTCTAACCCTAATTGATGAAGTGTGTAGCTTTTCATTTCTTAAACAACCTTGTAGGAAGACACATCATGGCCATATTCCAGGATGACAATGTTAAGATTCATCCGGCTCAGATTGTGAAAGAATGGTTGTGAGGAGCATCAAGAATCATTTTCACACATGAATCCAGAGCGCTGGACTCTTGCATTGTCAATACAAGATCTTGAGCAAAAATTGATGCACCTACTGTTAACATCACAACATTAATTTCCATCAAGAGGTACAGCAATTTTGGTCAAGATCTTATATAATATAATCATTAATATAATAATACATTCATACATACCGATACAAACATGCCTAGGAAGGTATAACTGCTAGGGATGTGCCCAAAGCCTAAATCTGAACTCAGAATGGCATAGAAAATAAAAAAATGCATTCTACGGAGGCCCTAAATGGACATGGTTAGGCTTGCTGCGGTAGTCGGTTACATTACAGAACATCATATTTCACGTATCGCATGGATATTGAGCGTCACTGACAATATCTTATCTTATCGTGGTCAGTACCGCCGTTCCGTATACACAGAGTAAATGAAAGTGAAAAGCGATTTCAATACGTTGCATATTGATAGTGGCTGCCTGATGCTCGCAAGTTATATACACAATATAATTATACCCAACTATATAATTGTGAGATAAACGCAAAAGCATTGAAATATATTTTCTCTGTAGAATGCGTAATTTTCTTTCCGAATATAGTATTTGGTTTCAGGCACTTCCCTAATAAATGCTGTTGTAAAAGCTGTACTGTAAAAAGATCTGTACTGGACCCATTTGCAAGAAAAGACGAAAGAAAAGCAAAAGAAAAGGTCCAGCCAGGTTTGCCCTGCATGGCCGTCACTCACAGGTTGTACTGAACACTGTAGAGAACCGTTTGACCTGGAATGTCAACAGCTTCCCAATGGAGAACACTGAAGAAGTTCTTGGACTTGACATAAGCCTTCGTCAGATTACAGCACCAACAACCTACACACAAACAGGAGACGAGAAAAATAAAAGTGAGATGGTCTTACAGGTCTCGACTCACAACTCTTAACATCTTCCATTGTGGTGTGATGATAGAATAAATCAGGTGATGATGTTCTAGACATAATGTCTTTTGTCTAAAAGTAAGTGAAGGTTTTCCATTTATACCTGCTATGGTTACAACACACATCATAACAAACACCAGCACACATACAGTACACACACAGCATAAGCTCACATACTAATCATTCCACACACTAACAGGAGAGGAAACAACATCCTTTTGAGCTACATCCACAAACCTGCTCCAGTTCTTCAGGCTGTTTGAATCAAGACATCGTAAATAGTATAGCATAATGCGATATAACCTTTAAACCTCAACTTTCCTTTTCTACTTTCAGCAATTGAAGGACAGAATTTGATGAGTATCTGACAGCAAGATGATGATATAGAGTTGTGCTCAGTTCTCCATCGATCATAAGCCTTGATGAATAATCTCTTCACGTTTTGGTTTTCCTCGAGGAAAACTGAACAGCTCTAAACATACCAGCAGGGCTTTTGGCTTTTGCAGAAAGTGTTGCCCATGTAAAGACAAAGCCCATGTAACTTCTAAAAACGGTGCAACACTCACAGAAATATGAATAAAAATAGGTTAGATAAAACTTGCCAAGTGGTCTGTAATTTAATTAGAAACTGAAATATAATACTAATGAAGCTCAAGTACACAGATTTTAAATTACTTTTGTGGCTGCACAAATACTATAAACCCCCCCCAAAAAAAGAAAGAAGAAAAACCATCAACAACAACAACAAAAAGCATGAATGCTTAATGACCTTTAATTATAAGAAAAACTCTTTGAATATACTGATTTATTGATTTTTACATTAATCTTATTTTGCACAGACAGGAAAAATCTGAATCTGCACAAATACTATAAAATGCATTTACAAACATAATATTAATGTAATCTTAAAGTATGGCTAATTACCTGTAATTTTAATGGTAAAACTTTAAATTACATCAAATATCGGCATTTAGCTGTTTGATTAAAAAAAGGGAAAAATATGGAAGCTTGTATCCGCCACGGAATAAAAACAAGCTTCCATAGAAAATTCTGTAAAAAAATTAATACAATACAGACCTGTACAATTAACATATACCATTACCTATGTGGTGTAAAGTGAAGAATTTAGATATGCATCTCACATGCAGAATATTCCTCAAATTAAGCCACCAAAATAAAAATAAGCTAAATCAAAGCTTGCACTAATTGTCACAAATGTGCAAGGAATACAGCTACATAATTATTAAATCATTAAATAAAACAACTAAAACATGAAAAAAATGTATATATATGTATATATTTTAAACAAATAAAATGGAAAATACAGCTTTGAGGGCAGTAAAAAAATATTTATTTATATATTTCTTTTTTCATATAGAAATTTTCAGCCCATACATTTTCTCAATTTAAACGGCAAAGAAAGAAAAAAAGAAAAGAAAAAAGAAAAGTTATTTTTAGAATTTTAGTTTTTTTTTACTCACCAGCACAACAGAGCAAACAAATTACAGCTCTCAGAAGCCACATATCCAGACGTGTGAGAATATCTCCACCTGAGAAACATCAAATAAAGATCCAGTGGTCAGAGACACAGTCCTCTCATTATTTCCTTGAGACGCTTCCAATAATTGTCATTTCCACAAACAAGAAAAATCCCATCGAGTCTTATGGTAGGACATTATTCGATCACTGCAAAACAATGACAGAGTCGCTTGCTTTACACGCTCTGTTCCATCTCTAACCGGTCTGAAGAAAGATCTACCCATCCTCAGGTGTAACTGCGAACTTTGAAGCGTCTTATCAGCACGTTCCTGTTTTCTGCTGTTGGCCTCCACCCATTAAGGGGCGTCTATTAGCCACATCTAGAATTTCAGGTTTTCACAGCTGAAAAACTGAAACTGGAACTGAAGCACTTCTTAGAAAGGCGTGGGAGAAAGGAAGCACACCTTCAGGCCGGGATGTGGACGTTTCAGTTGGCACGTGCTGCTCTATATTACCTGTAATGACACAAAACACAATCATTTTACAGCATGACATCATGTGTTACAGAATGTGTGACTGACAAACAAAAGTTTAACCTTAACTACAAAAAGGTGCACATGCTGTAATAAGGCTCTGATCATCTTGACCTTTGTGCTTTATAAGTACTTGTCTAGGATTAGATGTATTTGCCTAACAATCAGTGGGATATTAAGTATATATATATATATATATATATATATATATATATATATATATATATATATATATATATATATATGTATATATGTATATACATGCGCACAGGCACACACACACACACACACACGTGTGTATATATATAATACAACGAGTGTGTACTAAAACATTTCCTAACGCAAAGGAAACTGAGCTTGAAGAGCCAGAAACGTTGCTCTCACTTATTTGTGCAGAATGTTTCAGGCTTTACACCATCTCTGCTCTCTGAAAGACGTGTCATCCAGCATGTCTGGCAAAACAACAACGTCCATCCTACTCTTATTTGCGGTTTGAGTCGAGTTCTGTCACAGAGACAGATGTGATTCCTCACAACTCCTATTTCACAGAGATCTGTCAGACAGAAGGACATTTTCGGCAAGCTATTCCATAAAATCACAAGCACCTTTTATCTCAAACAGATAGTGAGGATAACGGCGAAAATCCAAACAGTGAGTGTATAATAATCTGACACTCTCAGTGATGAGACAGAACTCGTACAGGTGAAACATACAGAACAGGTAATATGATGCACTGCAGGAACAAACCCAGTTCCACTTTTCAGGATACTGTATCTTAAACAACATAAACACAACCATAAACAATTATTGCACATGCACCTGTGGAACAGTCCTTTAGACACTAACAGTTTGCAGGCGGTAGACGATTAAAGTCACAGTTCCAATAACTTAAAGAAACCTTTGTACTAGTACTAACTCTAACAAAAACCCAGAAAGATGCAGTAGCACCTCATTGCAGTACACGAGATCCAGGGGGCGGAGTTGGATCCAGATCTAAGGGGTGGAGATGGGTAGGATTAGGGGTGGGGTTAGGGATCAGGGGGCGGAGATGGGTAGGATTAGGGGTGGGGTTAGGGATCAGGGGGCGGAGATGGGTAGGATTAGGGGTGGGGTTAGGATCAGGGGGCGGAGATGGGTAGGATTAGGGGTGGGGTTAGGGATCAGGGGGCGGAGATGGGTAGGTTTAGGTATATGTAAGGTGGGAGGAGTTGGATCTGGATCCAACTCCTCCCCCTGGATTTCGTGTTCTGCAGTGAGGACCATCTCGAAAGATGCCCAGAAACCCTGATCATCATGAGAACATGCCATAGTCCTGCTGCACGAGACATGAGGACTGCATGATGTGAACAGAGCAATAAACTGCAATGTCTGTGATGTTAGACACCCGAGACACAGTCCTTGCAGTGCCCACTATAGCGTTCTTTTGTCAAGTTATGAGGACATACAGGTGTGCTTATATTGCACCATGAATAACAAATAAAAGGAGACAAATATAAAACTATTGCACGTTTGTAATTGCATATTTAATTCAAGTGCATTGGACACTTACTGTATATGTGATGTATTATTTCACAGCAATATATATATGTTCAGCTTTATCCGCATGCATACAGTACGTATACTCATGTAGGGCGATATATACAGTACCAAACATCCACTGATTGGCTCATTTCTGTTTTGACTTCAGACTGTTCTGAAGGTGCGTTTGAGTTTCATCTTCTGGCTGTGTGTCTTCCCACTCCCGTCACTGAGACGATTCAAAGCGAGTGTGTCCTGACTCAGATCTCAGCTTTGAAGCCAGTCATCGGTGGAGACGACAGATCTGAGCTCCTCTGCCTCAGGAAAGCCATCGCTGACTCTCCTCCAACGCACTGCTACAGTCACAGCCAAACACACCTCACGCCTCTCCAACACCACAAATTATTGTGTACCTTGATCTCGGCGGAGACGTTCATGTCAAGAATAAATGAGGCAGATCTTCTTCAGGGTTACGTTTCATCATGATTGAGGCGCTGTGTCATATGGAAATTATGTTTTGCAAAGCTGCAAAGCATCACGTCTAAAGGTCAAGTGTGTAATTCTGCACCACTGGTAGCACCAGAATTACAATCTGTAAGTTTGAGTGTCCCGACTGGACGTAACATAACATGTTATGGCATTTTTGCTGGGGGTTTTTTTCTGCTTGTCTGAACAATGGAAGAATGGTGCATTATTTCTGCTATTCTGTTTGGTGCCACTAGTGCAGAAATTACACACTTCTCCTGCTACTTACAAAATAGAAAAAAAGAAAGATAAAGGGCCCTATTTTAACGATCTAAGCGCATGGTCTCAAGCGCAGGGCGCAGGTGGACTTATGAGTGTCCGAAACTACTTTTGCTAGTTTAACGACGGGAAAAATGGTCGGTGCTCCAGGCGTGTGGTCTAAAAGGGTTTTCTCTATTCTCTTAATGAGTAATGAGTGTGTTTTGGGCGTAACATGCAATAGACCAATCAGAGTCTCATCTACCATTCCCTTTAAATGCCAGTTGCACTCGCGCCATGGCGGATTCGCTATTTACATGACGAATTTGACCCTTCGCTAAGCCACGCCCGAAAACCGCCACTGGCCAATCGTGTCTAAGCAACCGTAACTAGGCGCGGGAGGTCTGGCAAGCTTTTGAGCGAGGGAAACATGCCGAAGCGTTGTGCGTATGGATTGTGTAAATCTGATACCCGGTATCCTAAAAGTTTGGACGGGGGAGTGTAATTTTTTTCCTTCCAGAAAATCTAAAAGGAGAAATGCCGGCCGTCGATCAAGCAGTGTGTGAGACCCCATTCACAACTAAATGTCCACAGGATTAACAAAAACACCTATTACTTGGAAGTTTGAAGTAATGACGGTTCTTTGTTCATAATGCATATATTTTAACGTAAAATAAGACGATTAAAGACAAGATGGAGGCTAACTGACATACTTTAAAATATATTTCAGCATTTTGTTAATCGACGGCCTACCCCTGACTGAGTAACGTTAACTTTAACCCAATCCGACCGCGGCTCTCCCGGTGTTATTCCACAAGATTTATTTCCTGTTTGATTTATAATTATTAGATTATTTTCACATCACTTACCCTGCTGTGCACAAACATAGCTGTTCCTCAATTTGTGTGTTTCCCATTTTTAAATGGTCAGCGTATGAGGCCTTGGGCTGGGACTATAGGCTTTAGCTTCGATTTTTATGAAATTATTCTCTAATCAGTTGCATATTATGTCGTGGATATATCCCTCGAATGTATACTGCAGTCCCTTTTGTCTTGCTCTCTCAGATATTTCACATTCGCCAAAAATTACTAATTATCTCATTGGGAATGTCTGACACCGGTGCATACACACTGTAATAGACGTGCCAGGTACGAAAGCTTGACAGGCGTAGCAACAGTAACTAGGGAGGGCGGGACTTAGAGAAGGGTCAATTTGATAGTGGAAAGACCTAACGCGTCTCCAGAGCGCAAACGGATCTGTTCGTGCGAGAGGTTAAAGCCCAAGCAGACAATCTACAGGACAAGCCGGATTCCACCATATTTTTATGTACACAATAATAATCTTTTACATTGTAATCCTTTTATTTATTTAAATAAAGGCTTGTTTTTGTGCTGCTGCGTCCCTGTGTGTGTAATAAGCAGAGTGTACGCAAGCCGTGGACCCGCCTTAAGGCGCACATTACTAACGCGCTCTTTAAATAACAAAACAAATATTGCGCCATTGACTTTAGACCAGGTTTCAGTTGGTCAATGGCGCGGTCTATTTCAGTTGCCTCAAAATAGCAATGTGCCAACAATGCGCCTGAACACACCTCGTTTTCAGACCAGCAAATGCATTTGTATTTAAACAACATGGTGCAGGACGTGAAAATGATAACTGCGTCAGGCTGAAACTAGCTAAAAACACTTGTGTCGCACATGGCGCTGCATTGCGCCGGGTGTATGATCGGGCCCAAAATGTTGTTATGCGACAAGATTCCGGCAACAAGACAAGCCAAAATCAATCAAAGATCACAGCCAATCAGAAGAGCATGTGGGCGGAGTCTCTCTTCAAGCGCACTGCACTCGCAATGAAATTGATAACATAAATATTACACCATTTTAACATTATTAAAAATGCATACTGAGTGAGTCTGAAACAGTCTATGACATTAAATATACTTGTTTGTTCACATTGAGTACTGCAGTGATGACGTATTTTTGTGGGACAAAAATGTTGCCAAAATCCCATTAAAAAAATTGACTTTGGGACGATGGAACCAAAAGTGTGTAATTCCTGCAGAACTCTATTGAGTCTACAGCTTAAACATTCTTGTTTCCTTTAAAGGAAAATTATCCATTGTCGCTTTCAGTATGGTTATAAAGGTCACACAAAATTATATTCAAACTCACATTAAATTCTTTTAATGGTAACACTTTATTTTAAGGTGACATAGTATGGAAGCAGAATAGTCTCAGATATAATTCACGCAAGAAACATGATTCACACGTGCGTAGACAATTTCACATGCGTGAAACCTAATTCACGTACACACAAAAAAAAATGCATGTGCGTGAAAAAAAAATTATATTCACAAAAAGCAATTCACATGCGCAAAATAAAATTACATATTCATAAAAACATTTCACAAATGCAAAACACAATTCGTAGATATAAAACTGTGCACAAAAACCTTAGTGAGAGTGTCCTTGAAATTGAATGTGCAAATCGTCATTCACGTACGAATCGCCTTGGATGTGTGTGTGTGTATTTTTGAGACTTTCCTGGCAGCGCTTACTCGTAAAACAGAGCAGTCGTACTCGTAACACAGAGCAGTCGTACTCTTTAGCCAATCAGATTTAAGCTTATCAATCGACCAATCAGTATCACGTGAGGGCGGGCCTATCTGCATGTTACGTCATCAGCTTTCGACTAGTTCATGGCTGAGCAGACAGAGGTGCAGTTACTCGTTCATTTCTGTGTTAACTGAAGTTAAAAAAGCTTGAGATCAGTTGATGCAATAGTTTATTTACTGCTGTTTAGTCCACATGTGAACATAAACATTTAATTTTAGTATTGATGGATTTTCATGTCCTGTCCACAGTCCACCACACATTCAACTGATGATAATGTATGTAATGACGTGCATATATAGGAGACATGTTTTGTTTTAAGCATCATATATTATGTAGTTTTATTGTTTCAGATTTCCGAGACAGATGATGCATGAAGTTGCAGACAACCAGTACTGTGATCTTACCATTCCTACTGTAAATCTTTGAAAACAGTCATGTTGCAAGCCATCCATTTTGACAGTTGTTTCAACAAGAGGTTGAAAATGATGCATTGTTACTGTATTCATTTGTCTCCTGCGGACTATATACACTGTGTACTATGTACACTGCAGTCGTTAACGCCAGACAGAAGGGGAGCCACACCACCATATGGAAAGAAGCGTAAATGGGTGAAGCATAGTTTACTGTAAAGCTACGTCTTAGTGTTGCTTATCTTGGCGAAAGCCGAGTACAAATCAGCATGAAGTTTTAACATCTACTCTCGTGTAATGGAAATCAAATTATGTACACGCTCTAGGAATACAGCCCCGCTATGCATGCATTATTAAATGTTCTTGTCAGAATTGAAAGATTCAAAGACATGGTTCAATTTGATGTACACGTTTTATTAATTTGAAAGTTTCCGAAATCCTTTGGGAATAAAATATATATAAAATGACATGATTAATGTTCCTGGCTGTTACATATGAAGATCATGAACTGACAGTCTTAAGTATGAAGCACAAAATTCAGTACAGAGAAATATACGTCTCTTCCAGAGTTGTGAGATCCAGTCAGAGTCTACTTTGCTTTTAAAGTATGTAAATTTAAGTGTAATACATCAATTGAAAAGTGAACAAATGAATTGTGTTCAGTTTAGGACATCAGATTTTCTTGTGATATTTAAAATAGTAAAAACCTATAGTACAAGAGGTGCAGAGTGCAGGCAGAGGACGTGGGAAATTAAGTGATGGTATTTGAATAGAGTTTACTGAGTAATCTTAGTCGCATAATCTTAATAGCCTCTCTATGATAAGTAACTTTGTCTTATCAGCATAAAATCAGATTTGCCTATTTTATTAGGCAAAGTAAAATTAATGCTTCACAATATTGTCCTGTGAGACCTTAAAGGGTTAGTTCACCCAAAAATGAAAATTAAGTCATTAATTACTC
The DNA here is from genome assembly GCA_030578255.1 of Tiaroga cobitis. NCBI lineage: Eukaryota > Metazoa > Chordata > Actinopteri > Cypriniformes > Leuciscidae > Tiaroga > Tiaroga cobitis. The sequence goes on from CM060606.1 coordinate 44,703,893, forward strand.
ACCCCCATGCTGTACCAACCCCGTAAGGCCTTCGTTCGTCTTCGGAACACAAATAAAGATATTTATGATTAAATCTGAGAGGTTCATGACTGCTACATAGGCTCCCTAAGGGAACGAAACTTGACGGCCCAGAGAGTCATTAAAGAAAATGTTTAAATACTCCATGTCGCAACAGTGGCTCAACTATAAGTTTATCAAGCGACGAGAGTACTTTTTGTGCGAAAAAACAAACAAAAATAATGACTTTATTCGACTATTCCTTTTCTTCCTTGTAGGCCTGAAACGAGACTTCAAGAGATTTCCACGACCGTCGTGGAAATCTCTTGAAGTCTCGTTTCAGGCCTACAAGGAAGAAAAGTAATAGTCGAATAAAGTCATTATTTTTGTTTGTTTTTTCGCACAAAAAGTATTCTCGTCGCTTGATAAACTTATAGTTGAGCCACTGTTGTGACATGGAATATTTAAACATTTTCTTTAATGACTCTCTGGGCCGTCAAGTTTCGTTCCCTTAGGGAGCCTATGTAGCAGTCATAAACCTCTTAGATTTAATCATAAATATCTTTATTTGTGTTCCGAAGACGAACGAAGGTCTTACGGGGTTGGTACAGCATGGGGGTGAGTAATTAATGACTTAATTTTAATTTTTGGGTGAACTAACCCTTTAAGATGACAATAAAAAACCTGAGCTGACAATACAGCACAAAACGATGTTGAATATATTGGGTACACTATACAATATGGTAATATAACTAAGTTAGCATTAGTTAATGTATTAACTAACCATGAGCAATACATTTGTTGTGGTGTGTTTGACTGCTATTTAAGTTAACACAGAAATGAACGAGTAACTGCACCTCTGTCTGCTCAGCCATGAACTAGTCGAAAGCTGATGACGTAACATGCAGATAGGCCCGCCCTCACGTGAACCTGATTGGTCGATTGATAAGCTTAAATCTGATTGGCTAAAGAGTACGACTGCTCTGTGTTACGAGTACGACTGCTCTGTGTTACGAGTAAGCGCTGCCAGGAAAGTTTAAAAAATACACACACACACATCCATGGCGATTCGTATGTGAATGACGATTTGCACATTCAAATTCAAGGACATTCTCGTACATTTTAAACATTCAAGGGTTTTTGTGCACAGTTGTATATCTACGAATTGTGTTTTGCATTTGTGAAATGTTTTTATGAATATGTAATTTTATTTTGCGCATGTGAATTGCTTTTTGTGAATATAATTTTTTTTCACGCACGTTAATTTTTTTTTTGTGTACGTGAATTAGGTTTCACGCATGTGAAATTGTCTACGCACGTGTGAATCATGTTTCTTGAGTGAATTATAATTGAGACTATTCTGCTTCCATAACGTAGTTACATGTACTTACAATAGTAATAACAGTAAATTATACATAATTACAAGTAACTAAACCCTAAGCCAAAACCCTAACTCTATAAGTAGTTAATTAATATTACTTACTTACAGTAGTACTTAAGTACAATGTAACTACATCACCTTAAATTAAAGTGTAACCCTTTTAACATAAAAAAGCACATAAACAGTACCTGAGAATATCACTGTCATACTTTGTATGTTGTTGTTCCAGCTGTGACGTCAGAAATAGAAACTGTCGCTTGTCGCATATCGCCATCGCAACTGGTTAGGACAAAAGCTCTGATAAAGACACCTCAATATTTCTGTAATGCATTAGCAACAACAAAAATAAAAACACTAATTACTGTAATATACAATAATTAATTTCTTAAGTTTAAAAGCAAAAAGTTTAAAAGCCAAAAAAATTACTTCACATCATTACAGCAATTGTATGTAATGTGAATCACGACTGAGAATGAAAAAAAATATCCAAACTTTTAATAGAAATAATGTTACAATGCAAAAATAGAAAGAAATTTAAAAAAAAGCAAAATTAAATAAAAACAAAAGTAAAAACAGTCATATTTTATTATAATTTAAAATAACTGTTCAAAATAACTATGTGAATATATTTTAAAATGTAATTTATTCCTGTGATCAAAGCTGAATTTTCAGCATCATTGCTCTGAAAATCTTCAGAAAGCATTCTATTTTCACGATTTGCTGATCAAGAAACATTTATTATTACCATCAATGTTAAAAACAGTTGTGCTGCTTCATATTTTTGTGCAAACCAGACATTTTTTTTTGATGAACAGAAAGTTCAAGTTTCATTTTGGGGTGAAGTATGATCTGCACATGTTTTTGTGGGATTCACTCTGATAGTATTTGAGGCAACTGTGCAATTAGAAATTGAAATTCCAGGTAAGGTATACATAAATAACCTCAGGTTTCAAAATAAATCACAAAGAATAGCCACCTATGATGTCATGCTCCTAAATAACATCCAAGGTTCTTCTACTTCACTAACAACCTTGTGGAAGGTCCCTTTGTCAAGCGATTACACTCTTCACTTCCATCCAGACATCCCTACGGATAGCATCCCCCTTCCCACAATGTCCTTCAGGGATGCAGAAGCGTCATTCGGAGTTCGCCTGTGTGTGAACCACTGAGAATGTGAGAGGACTTTAATGAGAGAGAAGACGCAGCATTATCAAAATCACACCGCTATAAAATGCAAGGTGTTCTTTGTCTCCATGGAAGAAAAGAAAGTAATTACACAGCCCTGACAGCTGGATCGATAGCACCGTCGTATCCCTTGGAAACTGAGCTCACCTGCAGCGCCGGAGAAGAGATGAGCTCTCACACACTCACAAGAGCTCAGTGATAATTGGAGGACACGTCTAACCTCACACTGCTATAGTCATACCGACTTATTTTAATATCAGTGAGATACTTTTATATGTTTTATTCATATTTTGAATGTTTTTTTGTTCATTTATACAATTTATATATGTATCATTCATTTTTAGTTTCAGATATTTTAGTACATTAAGTTGGGGTTACACTTTATTTTGATAGTCCACAACACTCTTACAAGGGTGTTTTCAGCATCAACGTCATAGAAGAACCATTGTTGGTTCAACACTTTTCTTAGAAGAACATTCTAAAAATTCTTAAGAACCTCTTCCACTATTAAGAACCTTTTGTGGAATGGAAAGATTCCAAGGTTCTTCATGGTACCATCGATGCCAATAAAGAACCTAGAATGTAGACATTTTACTGCAACTGCATGTCAACTAACTCTCATTAGAGAACTAGATTCGGGTTAGTAGAATAAGTTGACATGTAGTTGCAAAGTTACTTATAGTCAGTAGAATATCTTGGGAGACTCAAAATAAAGTGTTAGCAGATATTAAACAGACAATCTACCAATACTCTAATGAGAGTTAGACGATATGTAGCTGCAAAGTTACTTTAGTTACCATAGTTAGTAAAATGTCTAAAGTAGACGATTGAAAAAAAAAAGTGTTACCTAAGTTATACTAAATGAAAATGAGAAATGTTTCCTTGGCATCTCGCTGAAATAAAGGTTTAGGTTTAAAAATGTATTTTATTTCAGTAATTATTTTTTTTTTTACACTTTTAGTTTTAGATTTAGTAAACTATACTTGTTATAACCCTGGTAACCAGAGGGAAAAATTTTTCATTCATAAAAAAAAGAAAGAAAGTCATCACACTCACCTTCATGTTGACTTTTCTGAGACTATCTTCTGACTTCCGTGAAGCACACAACAAGATGTTTCTGAGTTTCTGTTTTTCCATACAATGAAAGTGAAAGATGGATGCATATTAGCTGGACCAGCCTGAAAATAATGATAGAGATTTCAAAAACATTTACAAGTTGTTTGAGCTCCAGCAGAGACATTCTGAACACAGTTTGAGACATTGTTGATCTTTTCAGAAACTCAACAGGAGATGAGCACGATTACTGGGTCTTTTTAAGGAGAAACATCTGGATGACAGATGGAATGAGACGGACTCTCATTTAGTTCTGCATTCAATCTCACTGCTAAGAGAAACAATTGATATATTACTGAGATGTCATTTGTGATTTTTCTTTTCTCATGGCACAACCCAGGCAGCTCAATTACACTTAGATCGGTTTTGTCTCTGCCTGCCGGATCAAACCACTGACCTCCAGAAACATTTTTCTAAATTCCATTTGCAGTGATGGAACTATTGATACTATTGATTACGGCGACACGGAAAGCACGATGAATAACAATAGCTCCTTTAAAATGCAAAAAAAGCCAATTAGGCCTATCTGGGCACTAAAATACTTGATATTGAAATACCGCCGCTAGACAGAGAAAAGGCAAGATGCGTGCATTAAATGCAAGACTGTGAAATCGCTTCCCTTTAGGGTATGTGAAATGATCAAAATATGCTGTGAACTGCTGCTTCAGATACTGTACGCACCTCACCGATCCGCTCAGAACCGCACAGAGAGGATGAACGGCCTCTGGGAATTCTGCTCCTTTATGGTGGAGCGAGTTAAACTTCAGAACACAAAGAGAAAACAAGGTAAAAGCACTCGTAACTTCCAAGTCACTTAAGATCCTCCATGGCAAAGCTTTTAAACAATGTCAAAATCCGACTGAACACCAAAGTCAGAGCCCAGAAGCAGCACAGCAGCACAATCACACACGACGCGCTCAGAAGTCTCTCTCGCTGATTTTGTAGGCCTACTTTCTGAAGAAATGACTGAATTCTCTTGTCTGTGGTGCTGTGGCATATGCTGTATGGAGCTGGGCCATACATCAGATATGCATGATATACTTGCAATCATTTTGCTGGCAATAAAAAATGAAGCAATACTTTCAATATTGTTATTATTTTAATGTGTTTTTTTTATTTAGTATTCCTATAAAGGCCAATTCACACCGCACAGACAAACACCAAGTTGGATTTAGAATTTTATGAAAAATAACTGTCATGTTCACACTGCCCCAACCGAGACTAACAAACACTGATTGAACATGGTCAGTCAGGTGTAAACAAACCCTGACCAACACCAACAGACGCCAACAGGGGTAACGCACTGATTAGTGTTTGTTGGTTTTTGTCAAGGGGGTAATCCATCGACCGGAAGTTGAAGCCGGCCGGGTGCCGCCATCTTGTAGCAGAACTTCACTTGCGTTAGCATTTCCATTGACTCCCATTCATTTTGGCGTCACTTTGACAGCTAATAACTTTACATCTGGGGCGTTTAAAGACTTCATTTGTCCATTATTTACTTCTAAAGAAACATGACAATGTATAACGGGCTCCATTACCTTCTATGTTACATTATGGCCCCGTAGAAACAGTTTTTGTAAAAATAGGCTAACGATTGCGTCATAACCACTCGACTCTCTGTCGCGCTGTACAGAAATGACCGTACAGACAGGAGGAGAAGCTCGCAGGCAATCGGGGGGGCGTCCCGTCAAGGGAGAAGCCCATAGATAATGAGTCCATTAAAGCTATACTATACAAATTAATAATTAATCAGAATCCTTACTCCTGCTCACTCACGCCAAAGAACTCTTTGCTCAAGTTCCCCGTCTCTGCAAGATTAACGTTGGCCATTTTCACGCACAGCTACTAGAAGATTTACGTCTGTCAGACAGGTTGCTCACGTCATCAAGCTTAGTTTGAGTCGGTTTGAGTCTTTTCTCAGTTGGGAGGTTTGAACTTTCTGTTGATGTGTAACTTCAGCATTGAGAAGATCCCTGTTGCTCTCTCTAATTTCCACAAACAAGCACTATTAGCGTGGTCTTTGATTTTCAAACACAATTTTTCTCCAACCAATTACTTCATTTGGAATAATAAGAATATTTGTTATAAACATAAGTCCTTATTTTTTGAAAACTGGTTTAAGAATGGGATCAATCGGGTTAGCCAATTATTTAATCAGGATGGTTACTTATTTACTTATCAAGAATTTCTCTCTCACTATAATATCCCTATTACTCCAAAACAGTTTGCCTCTGTATGTGGTGCTATCCCTAATGGTGTCATTATGCTATTTAAGGGCCATAATAGTTTTTTGATAAGACCTGAAGTACCTCTCTCAGACCCGGCTGACACATATGTAGGCAAGATATGCTTTAAATCTACATTAAAAAATAATAGAGTCTTCTTTTTCTCAATGATTTTGTTTCCACTCCTCATGTTGTTTCAAAATGGAACGCGTTACTGGAAGGCATTTCATGGAAGAAGGTTTGGACTCTCCCTAACAAGTATCTATTGGTAAATAAGGTTAAAGAGATTTCTTTTAAGCTTATTCATCAATATTATCCTGTCAAAACGTTCATGGTGTCAAAATTTAAATTAAGTATAGATGTAAACTGTACTTTTTGTGATTCACAACCAGATACTACCTTACATCTTTTTTGGCATTGTAATCACACTAGAAAACTTTGGCAAGACATTTGCCAATTCATTGTAAACTATATATATATAAAGACTTTGAGCTTTACTTCAAGGATGTTCTGTTTGGGTTTTTCATTTTTGAGAAGCAATATGAGAATATTTTTTTTCTTTGCAACTTAATTATTTTGCTTGCAAAATATTTTACCCACAAATGCAAAACTATTAAAGTTACCCCCAATTTTTCTCACTTTCAAGAACATGTTAAGATTTATATCAGATCCTTATCTACCTCTTGTAACCAAAAGGCTATTAAAACTTTAAATGTATGCTCATTTTTTGGTGTGTTTGTATAAAAAAAAAAATATATATATATATTTTCTTTCTGTTTATCTTTATTTTATTTTTAGTTTTTATTATTATTTAGTGTTTTGTGGGGAGTATTGTTTTTAAGTGAAACTTCCTCTTTTTTATGTTTGTTTCTCTCTCTTTTTTTTTCTCTTTCTTTTTTTCTTTGAATTCCAATGTTATGTAATATTTATCAATCCCTGGACCTCTGGCTCTTGTCTGTGACTTATAGCTTTTCACTTTTGTATTATGTAAATAAATGTTTAATAAAAAAATAAATAAAAAAAGAGTCTGCGCGTCAGGAACGGAAGTGCTCAAAAATCGCTAAAAATGGGCTTCAACTGTCTCAACTGAGTTCTATGAGATGGCTCTGTCCACTTCTTATACTGTCTATGGTTTTTGTCTGTGTGTGTGAATTTGCCTATGGTGTGTGTCCACTGGTATGGAACGAGCGGACCAGAGTGAGCGTTTTCAATTCATTCCTATGAAAGTTGGGCTTCACTGTGATTGACATCCGACCAGAGAAAGCATTGAGAGCGTCCGAGAGCATAAAAATGTTGGCCAATGTCGGGGATGGCAGCCAATCGCGCTGAAGTTCAGGTTCCGACGTTTTGAGTGTTAAAAATATGCAGGTTTTGCTGTAGTTTATGCAGGATTTAGAGCGTAAATCATATTGCTTACGTTTTGTTATATATACACTGTATATATATGTGAAATATTGCAGTTCGGATGCTGTCATTGTGATTACTGGGTTTACAAAAGTTTATAAAATGGAATAGGGCAATCAGAAACTGTTTTGCACGTGTGTTAAAACCCCCAGATTAAACACTTTTAGGCATTTTAGCGTTTTGCCGCTGAAGAGGACATTCACTGTGAAACCCATGCATGTCTAGACACTCATATATGAGAGCAGTAAATCACTAAAATTGTAAAGTACTCACCCTCATGTCATTGAATGACACTGTAATATAACAACAGTTCATAGTGAACACAACTGTCAAGGCCCAAAGTGGAGTAACAACAAAAAAGTACAATAAAAACACAGTCCAAAGACAATATTTAATCAATTTGTGGTGCTTTTATTTTATAGTAAAAAATAAAAGCCCCCCCCCCCCAAAAAAAACCCCGTATCTGCAGAAATATTCAATAAAATACAATACAATGAAAAGAAACTGTGATGCTTTTATTTGATAGTTCCCCCCCAAAAAACAGTGCAAAAAAGCAATAAAATGCAATTCAATGCAATGAAAAGAACAAAATCCCAGATCCGCACTGGGCCTGCTCTTAGCTCACTTTAAGCTTTCAGTTATCAGTCATGAGTTTCAGTCACTACACAGTTCTACAGTATGGCATTCTGACTCAACTAACATCGCAATGCATTAAACAAATGCATGTGCAGTAGATGTTGCAGACCAAGTGATGAATCATTATCAGTGTCAGCATCTTCTGTCTTCAGGAGTTCAGACATCATCAACTCAGACAAATGGCTTCATTTGTCAGCGAACATCAGGGAAGTCCAGCTATTCCATCTCCATGGAGAGAAACCTCAGTTGAACGGTTTAAAACCAACTCAAGGTGAAGTCACCCGAGAGCTGTTATAGCATGTTTTCCATCAGGGGACATGGGAGATCAATACGGCAGTGTAATTCTGGATCATCATAGCTGCTTAATTCAATAAGCAAAACACACCTTGAAGTGTCCCAGAGGATTTAGCTGGCGCACTGTCAACCAAAGCCTTGCAAGTGTAGACGGTCTGCCCCAAAGCCAGGCTTGCACCGAGACTACAAATGATTCCATCCTGTACTCTATCAGTGCAGACCAGATTTAAGATAGAGAGAGAGGTGGACCTTCACACACACGAGGTTATCTCTTGTTTATCTTTATTATTACTAACGGTAGACCGTGCAGTCATGTACATTTCTCAAAGAGACAGCTAAAATTTTTAAGACATATTTGTTAAAGGGGTCATGACATGAGAAATCACGTTTGCCTTGGTCTTTTGGCATATAAGAGGTCTTTGCACCTTTAAAACATGCTGGAAGTTTCAGAGCTTAAAACAGCTTCCTCATTATAAACAAAGCATTTATTTAATCAAGATCCAAAAACAGCACGTTATGATATTGGGTGAGATGTGACATCACACAGACAAATACATTTGCATATGCCCGCCTCCAAAGCAAGACATCGACCAATAGTTTTACATCATCGCATCATAGGCCCCGCCCACTTAAAAGCTGACATTTGCCTACACCGGATGTGAGCGTCGAGTCAAAAGCAATAAAACCCATTATAATCACTGACGCTGTCTACACTGGATACAGTATCCAGATTCACTGTACTCCACACTCTTGAATCTGCAAACAACAGGACAAACGGAAGAGTAAATAGAAGCGTAAAGGAAGGTCCTGTTTAAACCGGTTGTTTGCTTCTCTGCACAGACTTCAGATGGATACCAGCATCAGGAACAAGCTGGTTTATTTTTAATGGCGTCCTGAATCCCGTTGGAGGATTATATGTTTGTTCTGAGCTTTTGACTGCAAATTGTTTTGTAAACAAGGCAGTTTAATGAAGAGTTTGCTAAGAAACTTTTGTGACAGATGAAGCTGTATTGGATCTGACAGCAGCTGCATCACAAAACAATAAACTAATATTGTTAGTTTAAACTAATATTGTATAATCTAATATTGTAATATCGTAAAACTAATAATGAACTGCACTTATACCGCATTTATCAATCTTTGTTAATGTTAATTTCAACATTTAATACATTAAAATATTGTTAACATTAGTTAATGAACTAACAAAGATTGACAAATACAGTAACAATTGCTCATGTTAGTACATGTTAGTTAATTAACTAATGTTAACTAATGAACCTTATTGTAAAGCGTTACCAAAAAAATTAAGACATATTTGTTAGGCAAGGCAAGTTTATTTATATAGCACATTTCATACACAATGGTAATTCAAAGTGCTTTACATAGGAGAAAATAAAATAATCAAAACAAATAAGAATAATTAAAACAGAAATAATTTGTTAATTGAAATAAAGCTTATTTTTAAAATTTTTTTTTTTTAACTTACTGCAGGGTTATTGTTGTGAACTAAAATTAAAACTATTTTAAAAAAATTGTTCATTAAAATAATGATTAAATAAATATTAGATGGAAAACTTAATATTATAAATCATATAAAATAATTAACAGTGCTTTCTTCATGACTAATTTAAACTCAACTAAGTTTCCTGTGATCCTGGTTCCACTGATAGGCTTTAAAGCGTGTTTACGCTGTGGTTACATCACTGACAAAGCCCACACACAGATTTCAGAGTGGTTTGTTGTTGGTATGTTCACTTCTCTAATGACACAAAGGAGAAGAGTTAACTTCTCTAATCCATGTACACTGAGTGCTTTGTGTGGTGAGAGACAATATTCCCTCAAAAATCACGAGATAATTAAACACTCGAACCACTTAACACTGCAGGAAACCAACATAGACTTGACAGCGGTACGCTTCAGTGAGCAAACAATGGTTGTTTCATGTTTAGCCTACAGCTAACAATGCACTAAAAAACACATCACAGATATATTCAATGAAAGCAATACATCCATCTTTATAAAACCAAAATCCTATACAGTTACAGCCGCACAATCGCTCCAGAATGTGCATGTGCATATTAACTACCTTGATCATTTTTTTTTGTTGTTGTCTGATTACAGCTAAAAAAGCTGCTATCTACTACATATACTAGATAGTTGGCAAGATACAGTGCAAACCTGCTGCTACTCTGGTTTTAGTTTTATCAAAATTGGAAATGAGAATGATGGTCCACTCCCATGAAGCATTGCAGATGAGGTTATTGAGTTATTTGGCAATAAGCTTTAAAAATGCCATTTATACTTATAGTCAATTGTTTGATTCAGTTGCATCATTTGCAATGCATCATGGGAGTAGTTCGTTAAATTTATCCCACAGCCTAATGTATTTATATGATATAAAACAATTTTTTAAACTTTAAATCAAAGTTGTGATTCATCTCGGAGCTGGTTGGTGCGTTGAATCTGTATTTAAGCCCTTTCTGATGCGCATATGACGAAAATGAAAGGGAGAAATCTTTCGGGAACCAAAGCTGTTGAAATCGTGGCCTCACTGCTGCGCTCTACTTCTCTTCCCAAGAGTAAACACGTCATTCACAAACGATCAACTCAACGGGAGGCCATCCAGAAAACACTGCTATTGTGGACCAGATGCATCTTTTACACTGCTTATTATAACACATACAGCTATGAGTCTAAATCCTGTGCTGCGTTCAAAGCCATTGTCAAATATCTACAGGTTAACCTACAGCAAAATTGTTAAATTGCTTTATAATTACAATTTACAATAACTGGATTTGACAGATGCTATTATATGCAAAGTGACAAAGCCATGTATATAGTTTTTTATTCATTTTTATTTCAGTTTAAGTTTGAGTTATTTTAGTTCACCAAGTTAAAATGAGAATGTTTCCTTGATAACTATCAGAAAAAATATACTATATGCATGCTAATAAACAACTGGTCAATAGTGAGACCTTTGTTCCTCGAAATAAACTTGAAACATCCATTAACTGAAATAAAATGATATATCTTCACACTTTAGGTTATGGTCCAATTCTCACTATAACTACGAATTTTGCCTCAATAAACTCCTAATTACTTCTTATTAATAGTTAGTAAGGTAGTTGTTACTTTAAGGTCTATGGTAGGAATAAGATTAAGGGATGTGGAATATGGTCATGCAGAATAAGGCATTACTATGTGCTTTATAAGTACTAATAAACAGCCAATATCCTAGTAATATGCATGCTAATGAGCAACTAGACCAGTGAGACTAGTGAGAATTGGACCATAAACTAAAGTGTTACTAAAATGTTTTTTTTTTTGTAAATGGTTTAGTACACTAACTCCAGTGACTAAGTAAACCCACAGGGCTTTAGATTAACTGTGGTGCACACTGTGTATTAGTATGCCAACAGTGTTTCTCGCTGAATATAATATCTTTAAGATTAATGGGGCGAAAAAGGGCAGAGCATTGTACAAACACAATTAACCCCATGTGCAGTCCATCATGCTAATAGAAACACCTACTGTAGAATTATGGGAATTATTTAGCTTTTAAATAGCTCAAGAACATAGGAACAAATGATTACTGAAATCAGTGAGCCTGACCCATGTCAACCAAAGAAATAGCGGGTTTCTATTCCTATAACGCTTCTATAATAAGTCCTGCTCGATTTAAGCCTAAATGACAAGACATGTGGCAAGAATATGGAAGACTGAAGACAAGCAGACACGCAGGTAGCATACGGGAAAACAGCGTGTGTTTGTAATGTACACACACACACAAACGCAGGTGAACATCCATGGTCCAACAACACCTCTGGAGCACACAGCACAAAATGAGACATCTGCATTAATAAAACAATAAACCGCTCGAGGATGTTACATTAATCCGCTTCACATTGTGCATAACACCACACTTTAATTTTGGTAAAATCACTTTAACTCACAGCCTCGAGTGGCTTATTGTTTTTAATCAGCAATATGTTAAAAGACACCAATGTTCAATACTCTCTAAAAAATGCTGGGTTGTTTAAACCCAACTTTGGGTCAAATATGAACAAATCCAGCCGTTGGGTTCGATTTTTACATTACATTTTTAACCCAACGTTTGGGTTTGTCCATATTTGACCCAAAGTTGGGTTAAAACAACCCAGCATTTTTTAGAGTGTAAGTACATTTTTATTAAAGGAATATTTTACTCTCCAAAATGATCACCACCATGTCAATAGGTGAAACCTATGACTTACTTTCTTGTGGAAGATAAAATAAGACGTTTAGTGGAATTTTCACTCGTTGCACTTTCATTAAATGAAATTGGATGGTGACCAGGGGCCGTATTCACAAAGAATTTTAAGGCTAAAAGTAGCTCCTAACTGGCGAATTTAGGAGCACCTCCTAAAAATAATGGGCGTGTCACTCCTAACTTTAGGACTCCTAATTTTTTTGACTAATTTTTTTGAGTAATTCACGAAGCATTTTAGCCCTAAAAGTAGCACCTAAGCCTGGGACAGCTTAAAAGAAGTCCAGAGGACTCCTAACTCACTAAGACCAATTTAAAAAAAGCGCTTTTTGTGGCATTTGATGTTTTGAAATGTTGCGATGTTTTGAAATGTTGCGATGTTTTGAAATGTTGCGATGTTTTGAAATGCGTATACGGCGGCTACAGGAGCTTCCCATCGCGAGGGAACAATTTTGCATATAGGCATAACTAGGGATGCAATAACGCCACCAACAACCAAAACTAGGCTACTCACTGCATGTAAACTAATTGTAACGTTTCATTGTGAATCAAATTAAAATGTTCTTCTCTTTGCAAACGTAGGCAGAGGCATATAGTGACAGATTAATTCAATAATGTTGCAAAGATATTGCATCAATCCATATGTTTCAATAGGCTACTAGGCTATTTGTTTTTCCTCACTCTTTATTCATTTTGGCTATTTATTCAGTTATTCATCATCTTCCGTCCTTCGCACTACTTGTGTAGCGCACGCATTCTCAGACCTGTCCCCTGTCACTCATCGTAGGGGAGGTGTTTGGAATCATTCCCGCGTTACAATCATCAGCCAATCAAGGTGGTCACTTCAGTCAAGCTCGTGCATGAGTAATGACGTCATCCATTGCAACGAAGACTCACTCTTAGTTTAGGAGTTGTCATTTTTCTTTACAAAGAGTAGGTCTGAAAGGCGTTGTGAATAACTTTTAAGAGAAAACTCCTAGCTTTTAGTGCGATTTAGGAGTACTCCTAGTGGTAAGATAAAATGCTTTGTGAATACGGCCCCAGAGCATTATAATTTTGGGTAAAATCACTTTGACATACGGCCTTGAGTGGCTTATTGTTTTTTTTTAACTGCAATATGTTAAAAGACATTTGTTCTGTGGAAGATAAAAGGAGATGATTAGAGGAATCTTCACGCTGCTCTTTCATTAAATGAATATGGATGATGAATTCATATCAATTCATGCAAATTGAATTCATTTTGTTAATTGGAAAATTGACTTTTTAACCAGTATGTGTGCTATATAGAGCACATATAGATGTCTCGCATGAGTGCTTTTTCAGAGTTGATGTCTACATAGTGTTCAAAATTCATTTCCAGTTCAGTTCCTTAGTAAGCAGATGTATAGTAGACACAAGTGCACTGGGTTTTTAGACTCTTTTAAGAACACGGTCTTTTGTTGCCTTCCTAGAACCCTTTTGTGTGTTCTTGGTACCGACTGTGGCTCAACTGTAACTTCATTCACTTCACTGATAGCTTCTCTCAGATTTGCTAACCTCAGCAGAGAGCAGCCTAGCATGGGCGCTAAGAAATGAGAGAACCGATTCACTGGAATCTATTCTCTAACCTTAACCGTCCTCGTCCTTTCACTTTTGTGCTTGGCGGAATGTCTTTGAAATTCATGGAGCTGAGCAGAAACTCAGCGGAAGAGAAGCAGCGAGAGTTCATCTGAGGATGACAGATTGCTTTGGGGTTGCCATTTGTAAGAAAAACTGCAGCTCTCTGAAACCTTCTTGTGGGGAAACAAAGAGATCCTGATCACTCACACATGTACTTTATCTTCTGTGTGCTGCAACTCGAATACACACATGTAAAAATGAGAGAAGATACTCATAGTTCCCCTCAGCAAACGAATTAATCACAAACATATGCTGCGTTTCAGACACAGACACACTGCATTCAAATGCAGGAGTGAATCCCCTCAAACTATTCATCTATTTGCATATTTGCAATAAACTAAAAGGGACATTTCATATTTATAACATTTATGCATTTGTCAGGTGCTTTTATCCAAAGAGGAACAAGAGCAATTCATCAAAAAGCCAACAATATTCACAATATACAATGAAAAAATTTTTTAATACAACCCCATAATGTAAATTTCATCATTCCAAACCAATATGACTTACTTAAAAAAAGAAAAAAGTTTCTCATTTTAGTGTAAATGACAACATTTTTCCAATTTTTGGTGAACTGACTATTTAAAATGTATTGTTATGGGACGCAAATCAAGTACTTTAAATACAGAAAATAAAAATTACTCCAGTAAAAGCACAATAACTCGTTTTCAATATTACGTAAAAGTACAAAGTCATTGATTTTTAATGTATGTAAGGATTAAAAGTAAAAAGTGCTGATCAATGAAGCATGTTTATTATATTGTAGCCAGTAGTCATTAGTCAGCAATAATAAGAAAGATTAGGGCAGACATTTAATAGGTGTTGATTTGCAAATAAGCAAACGTTTTATTTTATTAACAAAACTTAACATACATTACACTTATTACTACACTCATACACTTTTACAGCAGATTTAGTTCTCAAAAAATGTAGTGTCACGATTTTCATTTACAATAATCAATACTAAAATTCTCCAGTAACTTACTTTTATCGCTACGATATTGTGTGAACCAATTTCACAGGTTTGTTGGAAAGAATCATCTCGTTCACATATCGGACATCAGTATTGCTTCTCGGTTTGGGTATCAGGTGGCCATTTCTTCATGATAGCAATGTTTTTATAAAATGAAGTGGAGCAAAAAAGTACAAAATTATGCTTTGGAATGTAATGAAGTAAAAGTTTCCCAAAATAAAAATACTCTGATAAAGTACAGATACTTGAAAATGTTTTTAGCCTACTAAGGCAAGGCAAGACAACTTTTATAAGTAGAAAAACAATATTTTAACAGTTACATCATACTGTCGTGTTTGACAACGCCTGTAAACAAGAAACATAAATGGCAACAGTTTAACCCCTTTGGTGTTTGCTGTTTTTGACCAAATAAAAATAGTGACCACGAACTCTTTGTCCAGCAATATTTAGTTAACACTTCTGACATGTTTTGTCTATACTTGTTAAGCTGCTGTATTAGTGGTTCAGTGAAGGCACAGAGTTTAAATGAGTTACCATTGAGTTTCTACTGTGATTTTCTTGGCACCGCATGTCAGACACACTGTCCAGAAGAAGGACTGCACTGCAGCCACTGCAGCGCTGTGGAAACTGCCATAAAAAGCCTCATATCACAAAAAGATCAAGAAAGTAAAAATAATAAACACAGACAAAATATGCCACACTATTTGCTGTCAATGTCATGGATACAAATAGGAAAAAGAACGACAGTACAGTATACAATTTTGAATTTTGAGAATGCAATCACCTCATTTATCTATATTACTGCTAATGTTATAAGCCAGACTGCGGCTATGAGATTTCTCACAGTGAAAGTTAAGTATATATCACAGTCACATTATATTTTGTGCGAATAGATTTGCATTTCCGGACCAAATTAGCCTTTGACCTCTGCTGATGTCATTTTGATGTTATTTTGATGTCATGCTTTGTTGGCATTTGATGTCAATGCAACATTTATTTGATGTCATGATGTTGATGTCATTTTAATGCTATTTTGATAACCATTATTGAAGACACCTGATGTTAACAAGCAGAATCACCAAAGGAGATCACCATTTTGGTGATCAATGTTTGCTTTAGTTGGGCTCTTGACCCCTAAACTATTAATATTTCAATTTTGTTAGGCTGATGTAAACGTCACTGCACAGGTGGTGTTGGTTATGTTTTGACATAATCATCACTTGACATGAATCACCCAAGTCAAAAAGAGTGTCTTTACCTTGCTAATTACAGCAACACTGTTATTCTATATAGCAAACAATTATCAGCATTTCCAATATAATCCAAAATATTTCTTTAAAGCTGTTCTGATCAGAAGACTTTGAAAAATTATTTTATTTAGACACACTGATATCAATAATCAGCCTGTGAATCTCAACAATGGTGACAATAATAAGTTGCAGTGCATTCTGGGTGCCACCAATCAAAACTCATTCATGGCTCCCATCATGCATTGCGGTATGAATAAATTATGATCTGATTTGTCTGAGTAATTTCCTTTTTTCTAATTGAATATTTTGTTTGTCACCATTGTTGAGATTCATACACTGATTCTAGATGTCTGTGGGTGCCTACAAATCATATTTGTTTTATCAGAACAACTTTTAGGAAATCCTTTGGTTTAAATTAAAAAGTCAGGATTTTATACTGTAGAATACCGTGATGCTGTAATTACCAATTTAAATCTAAATCAGAGATTAGACTCAAAAAGAGTTCAGTGACTCAAGTCAAATGATGATTATGTCAAAACATAGCCAACATCAGATCACCTTTACTCTTTGCTCATCTGGCTGTTCACCACTCAGTTTCACCAGCCAAACAAAATCTAAAGTTAAAAACTTAGGGTCAAGAGCCCAACTAAAGCAAACATTGATCACCAAAATGGTGACTTAAAATTGTGATTTTCTCCTTCCGTGATTCTGCTTGTTAACATCAGGTGTCTTCAGTATTGGCCAATCATCACTAGGGCTGTCACTTTTTATTCGATATTCGAATATGCATTCGAACATGACGTGAAATATCCGTAATCGAACTATAAATAAACTAACCGGTTTTTAAAGTGCCATGTTTAGCGCAATTTTTACAGTCTATGATTAGACCGTTTGTTTTTCATTTTATTGTTTGCCATCTCATCCAGTAGCGGGCACTCTAAACGTATTGTAGCGTAAACTCATGACAAATCAAGCGAATAATAGCCAATAGCCACCCTGTTTTGAAAATGGAAGATAACGCACAGAACGGCCAGCCTGAGCGGACAATTTCTACCCCAACTCATCTAAAAAGTAGTGTCTGGAAATGGACAATCCGATTGATGAATCCGAACATGAACATGTTTACATGAACGATACATAAAGTAATGTGCGCGTTATATGTCACAAGATTCAAATCCGAATTGATTTTTTGACATGCGCACACTGCACGAATATGCCGCTGTTCGCGCATAACTATTCTCCTCTATTGGTTCTTTATTTGTTTTAAACAGCAGACTTGATATTTATCCGTCTCTGGTCATGATTTGGAGACGATGAGCATGATTTGCCGTGCTGCTTCCCTGCTTATATTGATCACGCAGTAAAACCCTGCGCCCAAAACCAGTCGTCCGTGGATGATAATCTGAAACAAGCGCTGGTGGGACGTTGTCCTGCTTCACTTCACAGACGCTGAGTGAAATAAGATTTTTTTTAATAACGGAACACTCATTTATGACACTCTATTCAACAGGAAGAACAGCTCGCTCCGTGCGTAATACGTCATTGCACATGCGCAGTCCTTTTAGTTTCGTAGATTTTCGAATATATTCGAATACATTGCTTGATATTTGATATCCGTTCGAATTTGATTTTTCTCAAAAGTGACAGCCCTAATCATCACTCAATCACATCAGCAGGGGTCAAAATTTTGACATCAAATTGACATCGACACTTTGACGTCAATATGACTTTCATTTATGACCTTGTGACGTGACGTCATTTTGACATAATGTTTGATGTCATATTGATGTTAAATTGACATCATATGCCCACTGGGTGAGTTGCATTACTTTGTATGCCATGTGGCAATTTGTCATGTAATTTTTGCTTAACCTCAATCATGTTACTTTCAGTCCTGTTACTCATATGAAAAATAACAGGACTAAGTAAAAGTAACAGGAGGGAGTAGAGTCCTCTGGTTTGTTGATTTAATATTAATTGATATAGTACTATTTACATGATTTTTTTAATAGTTGAAATGACTTAAATTGTAGACATTTTAGGATTAGTTTTATAATGTGAGTACCATACTTACAGGGAGCCAGTCTACCACAGAGTAACTCAAATTTTTTGTCTTTCTTATCTTTTGTAGATAGTGGACAGAACCCATACTATGCAGGTGCCGGCTGCAAGGAAAGGAGTGAGACACCTGCAACCCTCTCTTTTCACACATTTTTGTCTTTTCTTCCCTCTTTCTCCCTCACTCTCTCTCCTTTTTTCTCTTTTAACACACATTCCTGTTACAGCATGAGCATGACATTTTACGGTTTTATAAGTGTTTTTATTTTATTTCACTGTTCTGTTTTTGAATTAATTCATGTTAAACTGGAGGTGAAAAATGTCTTTAAAATTAAATTTGATGTTTATTGGGCAAATTGTTTTATAAAGTAGAGCTGCAGCTAACGTTTATTTTAATTAGTACCAAAGCACAAACCGTTTGCAGCTTTAATTATCAGTTAATCTGCTCGATTAACCAATGAACTGTTTTGTCTATAAAATGTCAAACATTTTTGAGAAATGCTCATTACAATTTCTTAGTGCCCAAAGTAACATCTTTAAATAGTGTTGCTTCAACTTTTAAATGTTTGGACAAGATGATATGTAAAGGTTCTAAATTAAATTGACACAAACAATAGTTGCACTGTCCTGCAAAGTTTTTTTAAACTGCAAAACAAATGTGTAAAACAGATCATGGTTTTGTGTTTATTTGAATTCAATCTATTTTTCAAATATTTAGGTTATTGATGGGTTTATTGAACAGATAAAAAATTGTGAAAAGGTCAAATCTACAGTATTTTACAGATTTTAAGTGTAAATTTATAGCACATTTCATTTATATTACAGTGTTGTATTTCTACAGCAGCAGCATACTGCTTAATCACAGTACTGTATTGGTCATTGACTGTGAAGTTACAGTTAAATACATTAAATCTAAAGCAACATATTGCTTAATCACAGTACTGTACTAGAATATATACTGTGAGATCACATACAGCTGTCATTTTACAACAATGGACAGTAAAATGATACAGTAACATACTGTGAAAGTAATGTAACTACTTCCCAGTAATTTACTGTAAATTTACATACAGTAACTTACTGTGAAAGTAATGCAACTAGTAGTCAGTAATTTACTGTAAAATCACAGCAGAATTTTTTAGTGTTGATATGATTTTTAATGTTTAAAAAAAGTTTCTTATGTTCACCCAGAAAATAATTTTTTTTTTTATAATAACTGTTTTCCATGTGAATATATTTTAAAATGTAATGTATTCCTGTGATCAAAGCTGAATTTTCAGCATCATTACTCCAGTCTTCAGTGTCACATGATCCTTCAGAAATAAATCTAATATGATGATTTGATGCTCAAGAAACATTTATGATTATTATCAATGCTGAAAACAGTTTTTGCTGCTTCATATTTTTGAGAAAAATTTTGTAGATTTTTTTCTGGATTTTTTTATGAATAGAATTCAAAAGAACAGCCTTTATTTTAGATAGAAATCTTTTTGTAGCGTTATAAATGTCTTTACTGTCTCTTTTGATCAATTTAATTGATTTAATTGTTTTTCCTTAGCACACACACACACGCACGCACGCACGCACACACACACACACACACACAAATATTATCACTGTGGATTTCATTTCGAATTACTTTTGAAAGTCAATGAGAGATATATTGAGACTTAAATCTCAAATTTTACTGGTAAAAAAAAATAAAAAAATCTGATGTTTGATTGCAGAAGATAGTGTTGGTGGATTGGAACAAACCCCATGCTGTAATGTTTGAAGAAGATCAACAGTGAGACACTGCACAAACACTGTAAGGTCAGAAAACAATCCTTCATACCAAATTACATTTTTCAACGCTCCACCCTGGTTATCAAGAATAGCAGGGCATTGTCATTGTAGCGTTACTGTATTTCAGGTCAATCACACAATGAGTTTATTTGCCATTTGCATTCATTCCAAAACGAGTCTCACACTGACCTCAAGTTTCACCTTTCATTCCTCATGTTTCTCAGTCTGCTTACAGCAGAACGTGCAACAAGTAACATAATTCCCCTGAGAAAATCTATTCTAACACCAATCAGAAGACCTGAAGTTCACAACGACACAACTAGAGATGTTCACAAAGCTTGGAGTGAGAGCAGTTTTTGGGCATTCACATGAATTATGTATTGTGCCCGACGCATCTGCTGAGATGTGGCAGGGTATGAATGTTGCCTCCATAAATCAGCGTTATTTTGACAAGCTTTCAACTCAAAGGCTGAATAAGTGACTGAAGCCATTTTTTCAAACATGGCCAGATTTGTGCCGATGACGATCACTAACATCGCAGATTTTTTATTCGCCACTGTCAATCATCAACTGTGCATCTTTTAAATGAGAGGCATGGGTATTTAAAATTAGGCAGCATTTAATTATTACATTGATTGAAGGTTTAATAGAATAACAATAATTTTCATTGAGCAACGCCTTCAATCTCGGTCTGTTTCTCACACAGAGCTATCATATGTTAGCCTTGGACATTAATACTCAAGTCCATCTTTGATTATGCTTTATTGATTTGTTTTCATCCTTTTCGGAGCTCGGCAGCTTAGAAGCGCTGTCTGGAAACTTTCTGAGCGGCCTTATAAAACAGAAAATGAAGTAGAAAAGATGTGCCAGCTCTTTTAACAATTTTGAAGTGATAAAAAAAGTGATAAAACACTAGGGGAAAGATATTCATCTAAGCTTTTGGCAGAAAATAACAGGCACTGTCCTTGAAATGTTTCACCACATTAATGGATTGCAAGTCAACAATCCCTTTTGACCAGTAAATTAAATTTGATAACGTGACATCCCAAATATTAGACGAAAACACAACAGACAATTTTTAGATTTTGTGCTATTTTGTCTCCATGATATCTTCTTTCAGACTAGTGGAAATAAAACATTCAAAATACACATTTAAGTGTTTTATTACACTTAATCTATTTGCATCTGTAGATTTCAATTTCAATACGTATCTTTAATCATTTTTCCAGAAATCTCTCTTCAGCAGTTACATACACCAAACTTTACAGTTTTATTCATATCTATATTCTCAAGGGTTTTAAAGAGGTGTTTGTTCATTTAACATTTGCCTGATTTTATTCCTACATGCATTTTTTTGTGACTATTGACAGTATTTTCTGATTTATGGAGCAATTTTGAACCAATGGCTTTATCCAATGTTTAGATTTCTCTTCTGGGGATTTTTGCAAATTAGTGCATATTTGATTAGAGAATAGCTTATATTTAAGCACATCATTTTAGAAAACTTGCAATACAAAACAATTGTCTTAACACACAGTGATTAATGGGATAAGTATGGTTATATCTATTAGATAAAAATTTTATTCACCTGTCCATCATATATAGCATCATATTGGACTGACGTTTACAGTACAAAAGAAACGTTTCATACAAAGGCTCAATGACAAACAATGCTAGCCCTTTTACAAAGTCTTGGTTTTGTTTTTAGGCCCTGCAAGGTTTTCATGATTGAATGTTCAAAAAACACATTATTTTTCATTTATTTGATATTGTTGCAGCTCCTCTCTTCCCAGTCTGTCAGTAACGCTCTGTTTACTTCCTGTCTCTATGAAGCCCCTCCTTCTGAAAAGCACACTGTGCTCTGATTGGTCGGCTGGATTAGTGTGTTGTGATTGGTTGAGCGCTTCAAATGTGTTTGGGAAATGTCCTGCCGCTTACCATAACCGCCAGATTCAACACACTACTAACCAACTCAACCAGGCCCCGCCCCTTTATTCTGCGTATGAATTATTTAAGTGAGGAATATTGTGATGTGTTCGTTCCCGGAAGAAAACTCAAGACTACAATGGAGGCATTTCAGGGAGTTCAGAAACACTGACACTGATATAGAGAATAACTCCTGCTGGAGGGACTTTGTGACTTTGCAGACCTTTTTTCAACCTCAAATGTAGGTTTATGCCTGTTTATGCAAATAATCTGTGTTTAAATACAGTCGTGTCAAAAAACGGGCAAACGGACAAAAAACAAAAAAACAAATAGAAAGTCTATAAGGCCTTACCGGTCTAGAATCTGAATGTATGAATCCTAAAAGGCATGGCTCATGAATACTAATTATATAACCATAATAACCAGCTCATCAGAGCCTCCACGCTTCAGATTCCCCACAATCCAACACTCATGACCTGCATGAGATACGAGATGCTCTGACATAACTTTTTTTAGTGTAGAACTGCATGTCCTCAAGACAACATCAGTATGAACTGATGACTCATGAAATATGGCTCATTTTAAAGTATATTCCTCCTACAGCATGACCGTAAGGTCACAGCGCTCTTGGTTGGAGAAATTAGCATCCTCCTCAGAAAATGGATCTCGTACCAGATTGCAATCGCATTAACATTTCAAGTGACCTCTTTCACAAGCCTGGACTTGTATTGATCAGCGAATGCACTTCAGGTCACAGTGTGGCAATGAAATAACAAGGACAGTGTTAGATCTTTACTAAACCAACTGCAACGATATCAATAGAGACCTCAACAGCTCTTCGGCCCACCCAACGCCTTGGATGCGGATGAGATCTCCATGTCCTCAGCAATACATTTGTCTGTCGAGTCATTTCTGTAACGCAGTAGATGTTGAGATCTGCAACTTTTAAAAATGATTTCTATATAATAACAGACCTTCAGAAATCTAATCTGGTCAAGCTCAGACACTTCATGAGTACTTACTCAAATGGACAGAAAAAAAAGAGTTAAAGTTAGTCATTGATAGCTAGCTAACATGAGCATGTCAATTTGAAGATCGTATTTATATTGTTTTAATATTTTGACATTGATTAATTAAATCTGTCCAACACTTGATTCTCCACTTTCGACAAATAAGATGGCGCGATCACTCAGCAAGACAATGCTGGCAACTGTCCAGGGGTGCGTTTCCCGAAAGCATCGTTAGCCAACTATGGTCGCAATTTCCATTGAACTCTATTGGTAACGACGGAAAATGCGACCATAGTTGGCTAACGATGCTTTCAGGAAACGCACCCCAGAACAGCATTGGAAATGTTGCTTGGGTCAATTTAACAACAGCACAGCCTGATAGTTTGATTGATTATTCAATGCCACAGCAGCCGCTTTCCTTAACAACAGTTCTGTGTACCACTCATCATCTGCATGATGCCATCTGTTAATATTGGCTTCTTATCTCCAGATTGCCTGGTTTCATATATTTACTCAAGAGGTGTAAAGCATCAGCTGAGCTAAGCTGAGCTTCTGTGAGATAATATTAAAAAATATATCATCTACTGTAATTCAGTTACACATGCCACAAAACAACACAGTTTATATATCAGTCGGACGATCTCTTCCTGTCGTTCTTGGGCAGAAAAAGCTGTGGATCTGACTTCAAGCCAAAAGTCTGGTTACGCAAGACAAGGTACAAACTTCAATTTCTCGACCCCAAAGGGAGAATAATATGAGCCTCGGTGTGAGCCTTTCATATCGCCTTTATGCTGGAACATTTACATAGGCGTAATTTCATTTGTGCCTCTTCTTCAGCGGGCTGTGATAAGATTTGGCAGACTGATAGGGGCTCATCGCAGCTGCTTCAGAGATTAAGACGGACACTGTTTGTGGGATGAGAAAAGCTCTAGGCAAGATAGGCAAGGCTTACAGATAGTGGATGAAACATGTTTGTAACTCTAGAGCCAATGGGAATGCTTTCTTTCTCCCAAAAACCTGTTTAAAATTTCACCATGGATATGACATACAGGTAGACTTACTTCAGTCATTTTAAAACATTAATCATCCTGAAACAAGCTCATATAAATGCATCATTCTCAGACCCTTGTTCTGTAAACTGCATTAGGTAGGCGATTTGTTTTATAAACAATACACTTTTTGTTATACTGGTTGAAACTCTCTTCACATACGGAAAGTAATCAATAATAGAAGTGGTAAAAATATTTAAAGTCCCCCAGTAGTCAATCATTTTATCCTTAAAACATCATCTTTGATCACCAAAATTACATATTTAAACGTTTTTTCCTTGAAAAAAAAAATCTTCATGCCTTAAAATAGCTGGAATGAAACTCTACACCCTTGCCTCATTTAGTATACGCAGTTCTATGAATATGCAATTGAGCCCCGCCTCCACTCACTCACAGCAGCTCAGAGATCACTATGGCCCTGTCCCAAATGGCACACTCCGGACTTGTGGACTTCCTCAGAGTCCACACTTCGGTGACGTCATGTAGTGCAGATCTATAGGGCCCTTAGCCGAGTCCGTGAGGGCGCATTGAGAGGTATTTTTGGGACAGACTCGATCGTCACGCCGGAAACAGGAAGACGGTGTGATAGTTGTTATGGACAGGAGCTACAGGTTCGGGGAAATATGCTGCCTATTGTTGTTGTGTTTACATATGACTCAGTAAAGCCCTGACATTCTGTTCTATTTATTTAATGAATCATAATACGATCGTATTATTCAGCTCGCTATTATTAGCCTATGTTTGAGACATCAACCACTGGTCGATGATCATAATGTTTGCATAAACTTGTCATAAAAACCGTAATGATAATTACACTTAAATATTTTCTTCCCAGCCATGTTGTCCGTGAGCGAAATCTCCTCCCATCCGTCGTCTGATTGGCCTTTCGCAAGGACTCCTGGGTAGTTAAAGTGCGTGGAGCCTGCATCTATGCGGGCTTCGCGGAAGACCGCTTCAAGGGTACAAAGGGGGCGCTGCTGAGCACACTTCAGAGCGTTAAAATGCTAAATGGGACGGCCTACGGACTCGTAGACTCGGCGAGCATGCGCAATTTAAGTCCACGAGACCGAAAGTCCGCATGAAGTGCGCCATTTGGGACAGGGCCAGAGACTCGTTGACGATCACACGTTGATCTGATTGGTTACAAGGTAGTTTGTGACGTCAGTAACACCAGCGATGACTCATGAATTTGAACATGGTTTCTGTTAAAGCATATTAAAAACACCACATAGACAAACAACATTAAAAACTTGATTTTCACCACAGGACTTAAAACATACATTCTGTGGAAGTCTCAGGACCAATAAATGTTTGTCCAATCAGTCCACGCACCTGCTCTCAAAGACATCACACGTCATCAGCGTGTTTCATGCTATACAGAGTTAGACAGACGTCTGTCACTGAGCGCCACAAACAAACAGCAGCAGCCTTTTACAGTTCCTCCAGAACCAAAACAATAAGCTTATGCTGCGTTCACGCCATAATGGAACCGTAATTACGAGATGGCAACCCGTGTTCCACCCGGAGCCGTCCACGTCCTCAGATTTATGCGTTTCTATGTCAACAACACTATCAACGCCGAAATTAATCTGCAGCAGTGAGATGGTACAAGAGCTTTGCAAGTTTTTTACGTTCATTATTATTGCAATGTTACAGTATGTGCTTTGAGACATGAGGTAATTTAACATCGTCTCTCGTGACGCTTTGCAGACTCTGCTGTGCGCATTCATGTGTTTTATAGGAGGATTTGGAGACGCTCTGAAGGGAGGGATCATCTGCTTTCAAAGCTATATTGCAAGCCTCTTTGCAATTGCCTACCTTATCTTTAAGACAGAGCTAGATTTGCATTTACTGTTCATTCCTAATAGACCAAGCAATATAAAGTCTTATCAAGCATGTAGACTTTATGAGAATTACATTCTACAGGAGTTTTACTTTACTGTTAGAGAACACAGACATAAAAACATTGCGCTTAGTGTGTATAATGGAATACTTCTGGCATTAATTAAACTTTTTTTGGCATTGGTCACTAACCTTTGTTCCACATTTGTGATTTTCTTTCTTCTGTTCTTCATTTTTTAGATAGATATGAAAAAAAGCATTCAGCTTTGTTTTTATTGTATTGTTTACTTTTCTTCAATAATTCTTTGAGGACATTTTACCTACATTAGTTAGTCTAGTATTAGTTTCTGCTGTAGTATATAAATTGGCATTGAGAATTGTGAAATGTCACTGGTATCATAGCATGGTATGATCTCATGTTGTTATCATATAGCAAATAAATGGGGGGCGGGGGGGGGCGGGGGGGGGGGGGGGGGGGGGCGGTGGCAAGCTGGGGCCAGTTGTACTGTTAGAGGGGCCAGTTACATTTAATACCTTATTATTGTCATATCATTTTCTGCATTTTCTGCATATCATTTCAGGCATTAACAGGCAAAGTACCATGTTTATAATCATTCAACAATGTATTTGCATTTCCATTATCTTTTTAGATTTGCATTACATATTCAGTATTAGTCACAGTAACTGTAACTGTAACATGATGTCCTTCTTTCTCTTCATTTTGGTGAGAACTATAGAGCAAAAGCAATGGGGACCAAGAAGCTTATTAATTCATTTACTGAAAATACTGTGAACTAGGTGAACTAGGTTAGCTAGGTAACTATGTCTAACCGTTTACAGGGTTCCTGCACATTTTTTATAGTCAAATTTAAGGCTTTTTAAGACCTGAAGAGATCAAAATTAATACCGTACATTAGGGGTGTGCAATATTGACAAAAATATATCTTAATATTTTCAACGTTTTGTTGATAATAATTAGATGATATTTTACTGATTGTGTTTTTGTGCTGGTGCCATGGCTGGTTTAGGCCTGTTGTTAACAGATGAGCTGACTCACGAAGATATTCATATTTTTCATATTCTATGCAGTGGTCAGTTCACAGCAGTGACAGAAATACATTTTTTAATTAAGGGGCAATATTTGCAACCTTAAATAGAATAATAGGAATAATATATATTATGAATCATATTTAAATATGAAATGATTTCTAATTTTAACATTTTAATTAAAGGGTAGGCTACTTTAAATATGAAACTAAAACCGCCAGTAGGCGGCGGCAACTGTCTTAAGTGAGTTGAGGGATTCATTCATTCAACCGATTCGTTCAAACGGCTGATTCATTCGGGAAAGAAGCAAGTGATTCGTTCAAAACGCGGATTTCAGTCAAGAAATCATCGCTGTCTGTTACATTGAGACTCTGCTACGGTTTCATTTAGAAATTCTAGTCGGCGAAATAAAGGGAAAACAAACGATATTAAAGTAACTCCCAATGTTAACTTATTGTTAATTTAACTGTTGTATAACATACATAGTTGCAATTGTGCACGGGAAAACGGCACCTTTGCTGAAGTAATATTCTAATATAAGAACATAATATGATATAAATATAAGACAAAAAATAATTTGGGGACATAGGCCACCTACAGTAGGCTACTATGAACTGCACACAGCAATGAAAGGACGATAGACAAATGCGATGTCAGCTCACAGTGCCTCGTAGGCTACATAGTTAAAACAATGATTACAATATCATAATAGACAATACACATCGCACACCCTATGCACATAAAGAATGAACTTACAACTGAACTGACATTTTACCAACTTTCTTCTTTTCTCCTCTCTCGCGTTCAGACGTTATTTTGCCGTGCTTATCGCGAATGTGATGCGAATTGTCACGTGAACAAGCAAATCCACAAAACAAGAGTTGAATTGTATCATACCATTAACATTAGTGGGCATTATCTTGGCTACAAAAGCTAGAGAGCAGCTAAATATCTGATGGAAACGAGGATCTGAGGAGGAATTGAGAGATAAATGATGAGCCAAGACAAAACTGCAGTGAGAGAGAGAGAGAGAGAGAGTGTGTCTGGAGGGTTGAAACTCTGAACAGTAGATCTCACTCAATCTGTTTATTCACACACCGCTTAACCTCGGCAATCCAAAACACACTCCGCATTCACATAGTTAACCGGTTTATAAGCAGCCAAGTATTGCACAGCAATCAATTGCTCATGTCTTCCCTGCAGACTTCTACAGTTCCACCTCCGCTGACTAATAATGCTCTGGATGAATTATTCAGCTGGGGCGCCACACATTGTGTCCTACTTTGCATTTGCTTTGCTGACACCTGCTGGTACATCAATAACCGCCGCAATCAGGGCTCGGGCCTCTCTAGGACACCTTGGTAGAGCACTAAAAACTTTTAACGTTCCTCTCACAGTTTAAAGCGACTTTGCTCTGAATCATCGCCCGTTTTCCTTGAAGCCGAAACTGTCTTGTCTCGTTCACAGCTGAGCCGTTTCTCCGTGCCCTGAATCTTAACATTCGTCTCTGTGATGTATTTGTTGCGTAATGTTTGTGCTGCAAAAAAAAGAAAAAAAAAAAAGAAAGAGTTTTGGCTTTGCCCCGAGTGCTTCATTTAACTCTCTGTTTTCTAATCAGTGATATAATACCCAGGACAGGCACAAGTGCAAAGACTGTTCATAGACCTAAACCATGCTGAACTATAAATCAGAAGCCGCTTAGAGCAATCTACTTGTAAAATGGACCTCAATTATGGTACTAATCTGAGCAGTCAAATGACCTCCATTAAGAAACTGTACTTTTGAATACATTTGAGCCATTTAGCCAACCTTAAGTACATGCTTTCTTTTCAAGAATCACCATTCTTTAAAGACAATGTGGATGTCAAAGTGGTCTAAACCTGGAGAATGGACTGCCATTCATCTCAATGCCCATTTCACACCTTTAAGACTCCAGAGAAATGCAATGAAATATAAAAATGAAATAAAACTGAAAACAAAATAAATTCATATTATAAAAAAACAAAAAACAAAAAAAAAACATGGAAATAAGTTAATACGAAAATAAATCATTTAAATGAATAAGGAAATAATGAATAAATATGACAATAAATTAAAAAAATTAATAAAAGCCATACTCAGATTGTATATTATATATTCAATGCATGCTATCAAATTACTTTTAATATTTCTCAGAATATTGTCTGTATTCTCTACACAGTCTACACATTTTCTGTATGCATTGAATACCTATGATAGAGTTGTAGTAACCCAAATGGAACAGGCCTCAATTTGACCTGTGTGTAAATGAATTAAGTTCATCTCACCATTATTTTTAACATCAATTTCCTGACTTAATATTTGATTGGGCTGGCAGAAGTTAAAGCCCTATTGTGATGTATATCAGACTGAAACGGCTTCTCAAAAAGAACAAATGTAGGGCGGGACTTGATTTTGTTCATGGGGAATTGATTGGATGGTTGTGATGGTTTGCTATTGGTGGATCTCATGTGAGTGACAGGTTGCCCCGCCCTCCTCATCATGTCACTGCAAGAGGGAGCGGAAGTTATTTTGATTCAAGATTACCATTGTCATTTATAGTATAACTACCTAAATATAAGAATTGTCCATTTTGATTTCATGGTGACTTTAAGACTCACTGAACTGAACATGCAACAGGATGAGCGTTTTGCTGATTTGTTTTGCTGGACTGTGTAAAGCAAAATCTATTGGCTTCACGTCTTCATAATTTGCTCCACCTCTGAACCAACTTTCCTCATCAAATCCCTCTTTCTTTAACCCTCCCTCATCAACCCCATCTGTCCATGCTGAGTCCTGGTTCATCTCCTCCAGTCCTGGGAAAGAGGCGTGTATTTCCTTTACAGAATTAGCTTAAAAACAATTCCCCGCAGCGGGATCTAAACGGCCGTGTGCTGCGGGAAGCCTTTGATGAATTCTTCTCAGTTTTAGATGACAGAGTATCAGTGTACGAGACGACCCGGGGGAAAGCCCCGTTCATGGCTCTCGATGTAAAAACGCTCCAGCCCACTCACACAAGCCCTCCAGAGACCAGTGACACGGCTAACAAAACCCAGTGGGCTTATTCAAAGATTAACACAATGTTTGGAGCGGCCGGGGCTTCTTTCAGCTCAAAACCTGCTGTGTTTCCATTCAAAGTTGCGAATATACAATCACCTAAAGGATTATTAGGAACACCATACTAATACTGTGTTTGACCCCCTTTCGCCTTCAGAACTGCCCTAATTCTACGTGGCATTGATTCAACAAGGTGCTGAAAGCATTCTTTAGAAATGTTGGCCCATATTGATAGGATAGCATCTTGCAGTTGATGGAGATTTGTGGGATGCACATCCAGGGCACGAAGCTCCCGTTCCACCACATCCCAAAGATGCTCTACAGTGAACTTATTGTCATGTTCAAGAAGCCAATTTGAAATGATTCGAGCTTTATGACATGGTGCATTATCCTGCTGGAAGTAGCCATCAGAGGATGGGTACATGGTGGCCATAAAGGGATGGACATGGTCAGAAACAATGCTCAGGTAGGCCGTGGCATTTAAACGATGCCCAATTGGCAATAAGAGGCCTAAAGTGGGCCAAGAAAACATCCCCCACACCATTACACCACCACCACCAGCCTGCACAGTGGTAACAAGGCATGATGGATCCATGTTCTCATTCTGTTTACGCCAAATTCTGACTCTACCATCTGAATGTCTCAACAGAAATCGAGACTCATCAGACCAGGCAACATTTTTCCAGTCTTCAAATGTCCAATTTTGGTGAGCTCTTGCAAATTGTAGCCTCTTTTTCCTATTTGTAGTGGAGATGAGTGGTACCCGGTGGGGTCTTCTGCTGTTGTAGCCCATCCGCCTCAAGGTTGTGCGTGTTGTGGCTTCACAAATGCTTTGCTGCATACCTAAGTTGTAACGAGTGGTTATTTCAGTCAAAGTTGCTCTTCTATCAGCTTGAATCAGTCGGCCCATTCTCCTCTGACCTCCAGCATCAACAAGGCATTTTCGCCCACAGGACTGCCACATACTGGATGTTTTTCCCTTTTCACACCATTCTTTGTAAACCCTAGAAATGGTTGTGCGTGAAAACCCCAGTAACTGAGCAGATTGTGAAATACTCAGACCGGCCCGTCTGGCACCAACAACCATGCCACGCTCAAAATTGCTTAAATCACCTTTCTTTCCCATTCTGACATTCAGTTTGGAGTTCAGGAGATTGTCTTGACCAGGACCACACCCCTAAATGCATTGACGCAAGTGCCATGTGATTGGTTGATTAGATAATTGCATTAATGAGAAATTGAACAGGTGTTCCTGATAATCCTTTAGGTAAGTGTAACTCACAGTATGTGCAAAATTGGAAAATCCCATAAAACATTTGCGGACAAAAAAACAGGACAAAATCGTCACTTCCTGGGAAACTGATGCAAAATAAAAAGTTGCTGCAAGCCACCGTGGCTCTTTTTTCTGAAGGTGACAGAACATTTATTGGTCCTCTTCTCCAATCATATTGTGCTGCAGATCTTCAATGCCTTTGATTTAAACCCTTTTATTCTCGGCGGTCTCTCAATGCCTCAGGACAGAAGCAAAAATCACTTTCAACCACAACAACAAGGAAGCTTTGACTCCCAGCACGACTGCCTCCCTTAACAAGAACTGGCAGGTGCCATTTCAGGCCCCCCTGGTCGCCGTTATTTAAAACATTAATTGCTTTTTGGTTTTAATGCGGTTTGCCATTTAAAATGTTAATTGCTTTTTCCTCTGAAAGGACTCGGTGACATTACTTAAGGAGTCACTGGCTTGAGTGTCAGCTTTACTTCCATCAACAAAGGACAAACATTTGCACTCCTCTGCGTGACAGCTAATCTCCCACAAATCTGACAAGATTCAAATATTGTACTAAATGGATCAGTGGTATCAATAACATTAAAATCATATATTTAAAGTAAGCAAACAACAGATGGCTTTAATCTGATTAAGGGCGTGTGGATACCCCCTTCTGAGTGACATTATTGGAGATTTTCAAAAGAATCACAGCCAATGGCAGTCAAAGTCAGGAGCTCATAAACTATTTTAGTATATATTTAGACTGTTAAACGTATCATTATCAATAGACTGATGTGGAAAAAAACTGAAAACTCCAAATAATGCAGTCTCTTTGAACTTTCTGTCCATCTAAATGTAATAAGTACAGATTATTCCACATAAATAACTCGAAAACAAAGAGCTCCTGGAATTTAAACCAAACTCAAGATTTGATTCCATAAAGCTCACAATCTTTGGCAAACCCAATGATTATTCCATCAACTTGCAATAAAAAAAACAATACGGCCTAGTGTGATTATTAAACCGCAAAAGGCTGCAATTTCGTTCAATAAATATGTAGTCATAAATGCATGGAGCGGCTCTCTTATAAAGAGCATTGAGATCGAAGTTCACAGTCTCATAACTTTTTTGACAGAACAGAATAATTTAATATTTTGGGGGTTTTAATGTAATGACCTGGTCCATGCGTGAAAACCCTTAGCATTAGCAAAACATGATCAAATCATTTGGAGACATTGCATTGCTGACTAGTTTGTGTTTCTCTTCAGGCTGTTGAACATGAGAACTGCTGTTTCAAAGAGATTTCCTGCAATTTTGTTCTTTTAGCATCAGTAAATAAGCAGCAGCAATATATATAATTGTAAATGTTTGTCATGTCTGTCAAAATAATCAAAATATGATTCAACAATTCAGCCGCAAAATCATCCCGTAAACTTTTAAAAACCTTGTGTTTATGCGTAAAGATAAAAGGAAGCAACATGGAAGTAAGTTATTATCGGTAAAATACTGTTTAAATGGAGATGACTTCTACAAATTCACAGAAAGTATGTTACGCAAAACCAGCAGTTCCTTGCATTCCCACTTTAGAAAGACACCTTACAGCTGAAGTAACACATTTAACTGAAAAATGTAGATGCTTTATCAAATATACATATATATTCCTGTAATGGATGCTGCATATGTCATGTGATGTCATAAAGAGGGAAGGTGGATTAAATAGAGAAACTGCATAAATCACATGTGCAGTAGACAGTGAAGGCCCTATGTAGGTCTCTAATATGCAAATGTATTATGCTGAGCAGATTTAATACAAACAGCACCATTTTGTCTGTAATTAATATTTCATAGCCCTCTAGGCAAACATGGATTGGGACTTACTGTAAAAACCACATGAAGAAACTGTGCATCATCTGAAGAACTACATGACAAAATTCTCAAGTCAAGTTAACCGGTTATGATCACTTCATCATCAACATGCTTAAATGCACACTTGTAGTTCGGTTTACTTGGTTTTGTCCAGACCAAAAAAAAAAAAAAAACCCCAAACAAAACATTTAGTCCTGATCTGCTTAGCAGTCACATTGGCATTTAACACCGAACCTAAAGATCCCAAACCTAAAGGCATAGGGATATGTTTACAACCTGATTGGAAGGCTTTTATTACGTATTGAGTCAAAACTTACCGAACATCCAAAACAATGCTGTGTTCTGGGCTAAATCCGCTCGCTGTATATGCGCAGCCAACATATGATGGTATTTTGACCAGCTAAAAACTCGTGAAGAGCTTATAAAATGTGTAAAGGAGTCAAATAGCGTCAGGAATCCCTCTGTCACACACAAACCAAGATCTGCTGTGAGGAGACACGGTTCTGACGCCTGTACTGAACTGTGATGGGCAACATCACGACTATGGTGAGAAAAAACAGGTATGATTGAGAATTCTGTCCTTTTTAGGGCTTTATCATGTTCTGTTTTTGGTTCGTTTACATGTCTTTGGTCTGTGTTGTGTTCATATTCTTTACTGCACCAGAGTTTGTGCGGAAACGGACCGATACCCATCTTTTTAGCGTCTCGGTCCGCTTGTTTGGTGGCACCAGGGTTCAGATGGCGGCGTTCACTCTTATTCAAATGATCCGCACTAACAGAGCAATCGCACTAGAGTTCGTTTCAATCCAAACAAACATGCCAAGTGTGAACACAACCTTGATCCAGCTGAACAACTGATGTGATCAGTTGTGAACAGTGTAAAAGTTTCATTTAAGTCCCTTTTACCAGAAAAGCACACTCACATCAATAATAGCAATGCAATAGTTCAGA
Source organism: Tiaroga cobitis (assembly GCA_030578255.1). NCBI lineage: Eukaryota > Metazoa > Chordata > Actinopteri > Cypriniformes > Leuciscidae > Tiaroga > Tiaroga cobitis. The sequence goes on from CM060606.1 coordinate 44,738,129, forward strand.
AATGCATCATTTTGATGCCACTCTCAGATCTGAGCATGTGTGCGGCAGACTGTCTCATCTGAGCTCACCGCATGAGCTCAATCACGTCTCGTGAGGAGGGCTGCCGAGTCATCATGGGCGTCCGGAGAGTGACGGGGCACGAGGTGGGAAGCAGGCGTCGACGAAGCCTCTTCCAGCCTCATTAAATCCCCAGATGGACAGAGGACCGGTGCCATGACGCACCAGCACTCACAATCTCTTCATTGGGAGGTTCGGACCACAATACCCACTTCAAGAAAATAATATGATGACCAAAACTATTAGAATATCAGAGCGCGAAGGACAGGCTCAGTCACCAGTCTGTGTTATAAAGAAAAAAGAAAATTAGACTTTAAATCATTTGTCAGATTAAGAAAAATGATTTATATATGTGACACAAATTCTGTTTTATATATAGTGCCTTGCGAAAGTATTCATACCCCATTTTTTATGTTTTATGTTGGTGCCTTGTTTTTCCTGCATCAATCTACATTCCATACACCACAAAGACAAAAAACAGTTTGTAAAAACTGTGCAAATTTATTAAAAATAGAAAACTGAAATAATTACATTGCATAAGCATTCATGCCCTTTTCTAGGACATTTGTAATTTAGCTTCCAATTCACTTAGATGTTACTACACTTCGAATGGAGTTAACCTGTGGCAAATTCAAATGAATGGGTATGATTTGGAAAGGCACATAGCTCTCAGTAAAAGGTCTAACAGTTGAAAATGCATATAAGAGCAAAAATAAACACAAAAGATCAAAATAACTGCCTTTAGAGCTCAGAGACAGGATTGTGTCAAGACAGATCTTGGAAAGGCTAAAAAAAATTAAATTCGGCTGCATTGAAGGTTCACAGAAGAATAGCCTCCATAATCCTTAATGGAAGAAGCTTGAAACAATCAGGACCAAGACCCAAACTGATCAATCGATGGAGAAGGGCCATGGTTAGAGTGGTAACACTCCACTTATCAGGGCTTTATGGCAGAGTAACCAGACTTAAGCCTCTCCTCAGTTAAGACACACGAAAACCCACTTGGAATTAGCAAAAAAGCACCTAAAGGACTCTCTCAGACTATGAGAAGCAAGATTCATGGTCTGATGAACCTCAGTTCCTCAGCATAATGTGTGATGAACCTCAGCATCCTGTATGGAGGAAACCAGGCACTGCTCATCTCCTGCACAATACCATCCCGACAGTAAAGTGTGGCGGTGACAGCATTGTGCGGTGGGGGTGTTTTACAGCGGCACTGGGGGACTCATCAGGTAGAAGGAAAGCTGAACACAGCACAATAGGGTTAGCCTTAATGAAAACCTAGTCCAGAGTATTCAGAACCTCAGGCATGGCAGAAGGTTCACCTTCCAACAGGACAATGACCCTAAGCACACAGCTAAGACAACGCAAGAGTGGTTTATGGACAACTCTGTGAATGTCCAGCCAGAGCCCGAAACTTGAACCAAATCGAACATCTCTGGAGAAACCTGAAAATGTCAGTCCACCGACGGTCCCCATCCAACCTGACAGAGCTTGAGAGGATCTGAGGAGAAGAATGGCAGAAAATCCCCAAATGCAGATGAGCAAAGCTTGTCGCATCATACACAAAAAGACTTGAGGTAAGACTTGTAAAGGTGCTTCAACTAAGTACTGAGTTAAGTATACAAATACGTACGCAATATACTTTTTCAGTTTAATACATTTGCAAAGTTGTCACAAATCAGTTTTTTTTACTTTTGGCACTATGGTGCATGGTGTGTACTGTGTATATATTTGTGTGGGTGTGTGTAGTATATTGTGCAGGTATGGGCAACTTCATCCCTGGAGGGCTACTGTCCTACAGAGTTTAGCTTCAACCCTAATCAAACACACCTGAACAAGTTAACCATGGTCTTCAGGATTACTAGAAAGTTACGGGCAGGTGATTTTTTCAGGGTCGGAGGTAAACTCTGTAGGACAGTGACCCTCCAGGACCGAAGTTGCCCATCCCTGATATAGTGTATATAGTGACATAGTGAATATGACAAAACCACAAACTCACTTTCAGAAATAAGACCTGCTGTTTCTCCATCCAGGCCCCGCGGTCGATTCCCCCAGCCATATTCTCCGTTACATTTCCCTGAGCTTCAATTCAACACGGTTTTGTTTGACGATCAGGACAAAGTAGACAAACAGTGAATCTGGCAGAACTCTTCTGTAATAAAGATAAAAACCACCTTCAGGCTGAATCGTCTCTTTACATTCTATCTCAGGGTGACAGACACAGAAAGCGCACCAGCTCCACAACATGAATGCAGGACGTGTTTGGAAAGCCAGTTCTCTGCACTTTCTTCGTCCTTGAGAGCAGATCTCTTCATATCTTCACGCTTCCAGCGAAGATAATCAAAAGACCAGCATGCTTGTGTCAACTAAAAGCGCAGAGCCCAAAAAGCTTATAAACCTCTAGAAATTATATTTGGCCCGTTCTTTATCTGTAGGATCGCAGATGGCGGTGGCAGAATGTGGGGTTTATGTGAATAAGAAAATGACATGAAACCAGATTAGAGCGCATTCGTCAAGCTTAGAGAGAATGAACACGTGCTGTCGCTCATTTTGATTTATCAGCCGCCCTTGATGGAGATCTCGTCTCTGCCCTTCAGATAGTTCATACATGCCTGGCCAACTATGATGAAGTTAAATATGGAGGGAAGGTTTATGGTCTGTCGATGTGCTGAAATGACTTTTTGAGCACATAAATTTACAAAAATACATTTCAGCTTAGTCCAAGTTGATCATGTTTGAAAGTGACCTGTGTTCACAAGAATAGCTTAGAAATTAATATTTAACAAAGTCTAAATGTTGACTTGACAGTTTAAAAGAAACTTTAAAAGGGTTTGAAAGTTGTGTAGGCCTGGATGTGTTGCTAATTACACCGTAAAAAATTTGAGAAAACCCAGAAAACTTTAACTTTAAATTTTTTTTTAAGTTGAAGACTGTGCCTTCAGCTCAAAATAAATGATTTTTAACGTGTGGATCCAAGTTTAACGTGTAGAAGTTTCTTAGTTTGTCTAACTTCTGTTATTTTAGTATAATTGATATACTATTAGTTTTTGTTCTTATTTTAAATAAGGTTTTATATTTTGACTTTAATTTTGGTTAAATCTTTTGTAATTTTGTTGTTTTTGTGAAATTTATTAGTTAAAAAAATATGTCTATGGTATTTATTCATTTTTATGTATTAGTTTTATTTTATATATATATATATATATATGTGTATATATATATATATATATATATATATATATATATATATATATATATATATATATATATATATATATATATATATATTGTATACACAATTTGTCAGACAAACTTTACCAACATGATAAAAACAAAAAAGGCTATGGATTATAAAGTATCCTTTAAAAATGCTCTCACTAAGTGTTTTACTGCAGGCATTTCTCATGTTGGTAGTTTGTATACACATTCAAACACAATAATGCATGAATCAATCTTTTTCACCAATCACAATCTGGAGAATCAGTATGCGTGGTTTGCAAGCTGCTCAAATTGAAGTTTTTTACAAAATAATGAGCCTCATGCTTCATTTTTAAGCCGACGCACACAAAAAGCGAACGTTTCATTATTTTAAAAGGCTGAACGATCATAATTCTTTATCATGGAGCTCGACTCAGACTGTTCTAGTCCACCTTGCGCAAAGCTGATGCATCAGCGGTTTTGTGCGGATGCTAAATGACGCCCGGAATGTCACATGACAGGATGTATTTACTACAGGCTGAAGGGTCTTTCTAATGGTGCTCTCTCTGTCTTTCTTCATTATTCAATACGTATTAAGTCTTATGGACAGCGTGTGCTTTAGTGGTGAAATACAATTCTAGGTAAGTGAATGTCTTGTGTTCCCAAACCCAGCTGGCATTTTAACGTCGAGTCACTGTTGAATCAACGTCAGGTGCCAGTGTTGGATAACCGTTGAATTTTGTTTAGATTTTGCAAATCAGATTGCAAATTGGATTTTGGAACAACGTTATTTTTCTACTGATATATTTCAACAAAATGTTTAAAAGTCATGGTTGTAAAAATAATGTTGATGATTTGACGTACAACTCAAATTTTTTTTTGTATATTATGTTGAATCCGTAGTGAGCCAACAACACAACTTCAACTATTTGGTGTTCAACGTTGTATTAATGTTTTTTCATAAACTAAACGTTTAAATGTGGTTGGGAGTTGGGTGTTTAGTTCATGAAAATAGTAGATGCAAAAAAAAAAAAAAAAATTGATTGTGAAAATCTAAATGGTTCTTAACACACACACACACACACACACACACACACACACACACACACACACACACACACACACACACCAAACATTTGGTCCATGCAAATAGCAGATAAGTTAGTGTCACAATGCAAAATGGATATGCATAATGCATAATGTCACAGTGCAAAAAATGCAAAAGGTCCTGGAAATAGATAAATATATTTTGGGATGAAATACGACTTGAACATGTCCCTCATCCCCATCTTTGTGCCAGCAGCTGAGAAATTCATTGAGTCAAAAGCATGTTTCTGTGGTGACGTGAATCATGTCATTATGTAGAATTGATTGCCTGCTCAGACTAAAGGTGAGATCTCATCATCTGTCTCATCACTATCACTGACACTCATCACTATTGCATTTACACCAGTGCTGATCACAGAAACACTGCTTCTCTGACAGTGAGCAGGGCAATAGATACATGAAAGAAATGTCTCATTATGTCCAATTTCAACCTGCATCAATCACAGCAGTTGTTCATTCCAATGATGCGATTCCTTCCCATTAACGCTCAGTGAAAGATCATTGTTCCTCCACCTATGGGCAACCTGTAATTCGGTTTTCTGGATAAGCCTTGATAAGATCAACCGCCCTGGAAAACAGAACAAAACAAATATTAAGCAACAAGCAATCAGGTAAATGAAATCAAGACACGTTCTGCAGCAGATGTTCCCAATCCATCTGCCCTGATGAGATGAAGCACTAATGATGTGCCGTTTCTGAATACATTATTCCTATACCTGATGGACATGACAGCCGTCGCTCTATCTAACACATGATTGTAAAATTGAAATGCTTTAAATTAGGGATGGGCAACGATTAATCGCATCCAAAATAAAAGTTTGTGTTTACAATATATCTGTGTGTAGTGTGTATAATTATTTTGTATATAAAAATACACAAATATGCATAAATATGTATATACACTCTAAAAAATGCTGGGTTGTTTTAACCCAACTTTGGGTCAAATATGGACAAACCCAGCCGTTGGGTTAAATTTTTTAATGACATTTTTAGCCCAACGTTTGGGTTTGTCCATATTTGACCCAAAGTTGGGTTAAAACAACCCAGCATTTTTAGAGTGTATTTAAGAAATATTTGCATGTATATATATTTATACATAATTTATGTTATATCTAAATATAAATATTTTATATATATTAATAACACATTTTTCTTAAATATATACATGCATGTGTGTGTATATATATATATATATATATATATACAAAATAATTATACACAGTACACTCACATATATATTATGTAAACACAATCTTTTATTTTGGATGCGATTAATCGTTGCCCATCCCTAAATTTAAAAGAACTGTTTTCGATGTGAATATATTGTAAAATGTAATTTATTCCAGTGATCAAAGCTGAATGTTGAGCATCATTACTCCAGTCTTCAGAGTCACATGATCCTTCAGAAATCATATGATGATTTTCTGCTCAAGAAACATTTCTGATTATTATCAGTGTTGAAAACAGTTGTGCTGCTTCATATTTTTATGAAAACCATGATACAGTTTTATTCAGGACTCTTTGATAAATAGAAATCCTCTCTTCTCTTTTTTTTTCTTAGTTACTAGTAAAGAGCAAACGTTCCTCCTCAAGGTGATTTGTGCACGTTTCCTTTTAATATTCATGTATTTGAACATCTCAATTATGGTTCTGTCACCTACATAAAAAGCAAGCTGACTGCGATGAGCACTTTATTATACATAATTATCATCCGTCTAACGAAGACGAGCTGTGCTGTCAGGACTGCACTTTCCTCAGAGCGGCTGGACTGGAATGATCAACATCACACATTAGAAGCGAATGACATGACGACTGCGTTGTGAAGACCAAGGACACGTTTCTGAAAAATAATTTATACAGAAACACACAGCAGGAACAGCTTTGTCTGTATAAAGTCAGTTTCATCATAACAGAAATAATACTGATTACAGCTGCATAAGATCAGCATATGACTTTATAATGTTGTGTCAAAGCCACATTAACAAGCAGTGCATGTTAAAAAATTAATAAGAATGTGTTAGTTATATTTATTATAAAAATGGATACTTTCAAATTTAAATTCTGATTGAATGAGGTGCATGAGGTCGTTGTAAAATGCAGATAAACATGCTTTAAATTTTAATGTGTCAAGCTGTTACACTGCATGTAAATCACCTTTAAACTGCCTGAAGCTATTGTTTCATCCAATTATTAATATTAATAAACTGAAATATTTTTTGAGCATAAGAGTCAGTAAATGTGCACATTTTTTCCCATTATATTTGTATGTTTGTGTAGTAAAATAAATGGTGAAATTAAGACAAGATATAAAAAGTTGCTGCACTGCAAAAAATTGTTTTCCAGTTCAAAATATCTAAACATTGTTAAATCAAGAAGCAAAATGACACAAGTCATGCTTTTTTGAAAAATACTTCAAAATTAAGTGTGTTTTTAAGTGGGTCAAGAAAAAAAATCTGCCAATGGGGTTAAAAAATCTATAATATTGTTTTCAAATCAGCATATTTGGATGATTTCTGAAGATTTCCTGAATCACAGGAATAAACATTTCAAAATATATTACAATAGAAAACCATTGTAATAATATTTCACAATATTACTGTTTTCGACAAATCAAATGATTGCATCCTTGGTGAGCATAAGACACTTCTTTCAAAAACATAAATAAACCCAAACTTTTGAACAGTAGTCTATCATTTGAAGAAATTAAAAGATGAATAACAAAAAAACGTTTTTTTGTTTTTTTTTTGCAAATAAGAAACAGTAGGGCGTGACACAGCTGTGATTTTGAGCTCGAGCGTTGCATTAAAGCACAGTGGTTTGACTGTGACCGTAATAAAGGAAGCAGCTCAGTTTAAAGGGATACTCCACCCAAAAATTTACTCACCCTCAAGTTGTTGCAAACCTGTATGAGTTTCTTTCTTCTGCTGAACACAATGGAAGATATTTTGAAGAACGATTGGAACTTTGGCACCATTGACTTCCATGGTATTTTTTTTTTCTACTATGGAAGTCAATGGTGCCAAACAACTGTTTGGTTCCAATCGTTCTTCAAAATATCTTCCTTTGTGTTCAGCAGAAGAAAGAAACTCATACAGGTTTGCAACAACTTGAGGGTGATGACAGAATTTTCATTTTTGGGTGGAGTATCCCTTTAAGGGCCACAGGCTCTCAGCGAAGGGCCATTAGAGCCGCTGCCCGTCCGCCTGAGGCTGCTGGACACATCGATATCCATAATAAAGGCTAGATGTCTTACGGCGGAGTCTCTATCGTCATCACCGGCGGCCATCTTGTCACAGGCAAGCTTTCTGGCGGGCTCTGTGGTGCCTGATGTAAGATGAGTGATCAGCGCGAACACAAATACTCTTTATCTCGTTGAAATCTTGACGGATTTACAAACGGTTTGGTTTCTTACAAACGTTATTAACGAGGCTATAATTCTGGATGATTATTTATTTATACACTTATTATTCATAAGCATGCAGTGTCATAACTACATCTCGTTTATAACAAACCAAACCGTTTGAAAATCGGTAGAAAATTGAGCAAGTTATGGTTATTTAAAAAGATCATGCACCATTAAAACACAATGTTACGAGTGAGCGAGCTGCCTGTGACAAGATGGCCGCCAGGTGCGGACGTCGACCTCCATTGGCCAGCAGCGCGGACGAGACATCTAGCCTTTATTATGGATATCTATGGCTGGACATGTCCGTCTCAATGAGACTGTGTGTGTGTGTGTGTGTGTGCACACGACAGACACACACGGAAGTTAACGCTCATTTTGCTCACTAGTGAATCAGTACATTGTGAATATGAAAGAGCTTGATCTGCTAAACACTGGGACACTGATGATGACTCAAATTCCTGCAACACGATATATGTCATGCATGCTCTCTGTCAATTTCTTTATTTTTATTTTTTTGCAAAACAGCAGCACACTCAAAACAATATTTAAGCCTAAATTTAAGATTTATGCATTTCGTTGTACTTCAAGTTTCCATGAATTTGTATTACAGAGTTTTACACACACTAATAAACTTAACGCGATGCGTATTTGCCAGTCATATGAATTAAATGCATATTAAATGCACATTAACCAGGTTTATATCATGAACAAATTCAATTTCTATCAATTACAGATTTGACCTATTGAATGCAATTCAAATATACAAATCTTCAAATTATTTGTTGAGTGTAAACGAGTGCAAAATCAAACCCCACCACAGTGGGGAAATCCAATGAAGAAAGCACGAAACCTTTTCATTCTTGAATTTCAGGGGATTGTGAGCGCTGAGGCCCGAGCTGAGCTCATAATTGTTTAATTGAGTCTTCATAATGCCTTCTAATTGCAGAACACAAACCCACATCCAGCAGACAAACGGCCGCTCGGCCAGTATAATGGGCCTTATTGCTCGTAGTATTTCTCTGGCGGCTCGTGTTTTGCTGAAAGGTTAGCGCCGCGATTATACGGCTCGGCAATCGCTCGCATTAAACCGAACAAAGGCTGAATTGAGGCAGCGCCGGTGTTGTGCTCCTGCTTGGCTGGACTGCTCTGCGCTCGGGGTGATATACAGTTTACACTGGGGATCATTAGTAAGGGACTAAATTAATTCGGTTTCATTACAGTATAATCCAAGACAATGACCATGTTCTTATGAAAACCTTTCTTCAGTTAATTGTTGTGCTCAAAAGGGCTTTTCTCTCTTGAACTATGGGTCATTCTAAACCCCGGTAATCTTGCTTGACGTTTCACACTGCTCATAATTTTCATAAACTGACGTTTCACACTCTACATTCCTAAAACCTTAACGTCCTTATTTGCATATTTACGGTGTTAGTGTCACTGATTGGACGAATGCAGCACGTGACCTTCACTAGCTTTGTGCTTCCTCATATTATATTATATATTAGGCTACCGATGACAGTATCAAGTTTTTTCTGAATGAGCTTTTCAGACAATAAGAATCACGGTTTCCATAAAAATATGCAACACAAGTGTTTTCAACATTAATAATAATCATAAATGTTTCTTGAGCAGCAAATCAGCATATGATTTCTGAAGGATCATGTGACACTGAAGACTGGAGTAGTGATGCTGAACATTCAGCTTTGATCACTGGAATAAATTACATTTTAACACATATTCACATACAAATCAGTTATTTGAAATTGTAATAATATTTCAAAATTTTACTGTTTTTACCATATTTTTTACAAAAACATTTTTAAAAAATCGGTTACACTTTATTTTAAGGTGTCATTGTTACAGTAATTATATATTTAAATACTGTGTAATATTATTTAACAACATGTACTTACTATAGGGTTAGGGTAGGGTTATGATTTGGTTGAGGGTTAGTTGCATGTAGAGATGCACCGATTGATCGGCTGGTGACCGGAATCGGCCGATTTTCACGTGATCGGCCATGATCGGCGACCGGCCGGTCAGTCTGACATAATCCGATTTTATGCCGGTCAAATGCACTCGGCCGCCGCATGATTAACATCGCGCAACATCAGCATCACGCGTGCACACGGAACGCGCACATGTAGGAAACCTTGTGAATTCACACAGCAAGCGGGAGCAGCGCTTTTTTTTTTTTGTTCGGCGTGCACGTTAATCAATAAGTGCATTCACACCGGGAGCCGGAGCAGCGCGTGAGCGTCGAGCAGGAGCGTCGCGTGACCAACAGTAAAGCGCGGGTTTCGGTGCCGAGTCTATTTTTGCTGCGCTCAAATTTAAGTGAAAGCACACTTTTGATGGACAAAATAAATATGATTTCATCCAAAAAGTGCCCAAAATGCACATAATTTGCATGTCTGGTGAGATTTAACAAGAACTGAAGTAGGCTAGGCTATGTCAGAAAGAAAATGAAGATTAAAAAATATTTATAGAAAATTTACCCATTTAAAGTTGTTTTTATTATTTCCCAATCGTTTCCCTGCACATGCTCCACTTGTTCTGTTTAGCTTGGCTGGACATGTGTCAGATGAGAGAAGAACTGTTTGAGAAATATAACTTGCCATTGATGTGGAAGTGATTGCAATAGGCCTGTGTGTGTGTGTGTGTGTGTGTGTGTGTGCATGTGAGAAATATCTTTATACTGCTATATTTATTTTATTTGTTATTTATATATTATTTTATTGCCATTACCTGTTTTCATACAGAAGTTTAGTTTGCTAAATATATCATTTTTTTTTTGTTGGATATTGGATGTGAAAAGGAAATGGTTCTTCCATAACACTGCACTTTAGATGTGTGGGAATTTCCCACACCAGGAGTAATTTATATAGTTCTATTTTAAAGCGATTATCTGTTCAAAAAATGATCTATGCAAAATGTTATATTAAAGAGAAGATAGAAAATAAATATTTGTGTGTGCTGTAAAGTGGTTTGAAAAAATGAAATTGGAATCGGCTAAAATCGGTATCGGCAGGTCAAACTCAAGGAAAAATCGGAATCGGGATCGGCCTAGAAAATTGTAATCGGTGCATCTCTAGTTGCATGTAATGCATAATTTACTGTTATTACTATGGTAAGTACATGTAACATATGTAACAAGGACACTGTAAAATAAAGTGTCACCAAAAAAATCTTACCGACACCAAACTTTTGTACAGTAGCGCACACCTTGATTTCTCCCGAAGTCTGTGCTTTTTGCCTGTCATTCATCATCATGCATCATTCATATTTAAATATGTAAATTTGGTTGCATCAAGCAAGATGATGACCATGATCACATGCAAGATTCAATACAAAAACAAAATAATAAACATGCAACCCCCCCCCCCCCCCCCCCCCCCCAAAAAAACACGTATCTTTAAGGATAATACATTCAAAACTGAATGCTCCTTTTCTAACCTCAAATAATCTTTTCTCTTAAATGACACCAGAAACATACCAGACGTCTTCCAAATGCGATTGCAGACTGGCGTGAAGTGCTCTAAAGAACACAGAGGCCAGTTTCTCTGTGCGTTTAGCCCACGTCATGTTTCACACTCATATCTACCTCGTGCCAGAACTGTGCCCATAGGTCCGCCACATACCACTCATTAGATTAGAAAGAGCAGCTCACGCTGGGAAGCGAGATGTAATCACAATGTTAGAGTCTGCACCAGTGCGCCCACCATAAAGACAGCTATTTACATGCAAATTACTAGCACAGATTTGTCATTAGTGTCATTACCTGTGACCCGCTCGACACGCCATCACATTACTACCAGTGCTGTGTGGTGTAGCTATGCAAATTCAATTCGCTTTTCTAATAAGAGTATGTGCCATAAGACCAGAACTTTTGCCCTCAATAACTGCCACATGACCTCACAGATATACTTCTACCAGTGACATCTCAGAATCCAACTAATATATTATGCTAACACAGATCATCCTCCAACATGACTTTTAGTCAGACAATAAAAGTAAAAAAAAAAACGGCTCAATATTTTTCAGCATATTTGAACAATATTCAAATCATTTTTAAATGAATATAATTAATTTATTATATATAGTAATTTGTCTAAATATGCTTAAAAAATATTGAGATTGAGAAATTTTATTGTATATACACTACCGTTCAAACTCTCTATTTTGCTGTAGATCATTAAACCGTCACCAGAGCCCGTCTACGGAGAGCCCGGCCACTCCCTATATGCTGATTTCACGCAGCCGCCATTTTGAAATGGCTCCGTTGGGAAGAAAACCGGAAGTGCCGCCTTTAATCATAGGAGAGTCTCGAATGCAATGGCGTATTGTTGTGTTTAATGTAGAAATTAGTTATTCTAAAAACGTACATACATTTCTTTCATACTTTAGACTATATACAGTGAAATTCATTTATATTAAATAAAATTATTTTTTTATATATAACTCAGAACGTAAAAAAGAAGCAGGAACGAACTATATGCATATCCTATATTGGATATTTACATCCAATAGTGTAAATCGCGGCAGCAGCTTCAGGTTGGTAGTCCAAGGCATTGTTGTCTATCTGTACTTCCGGGGTTCTTCCCACCGGAGCCTCGCTTTCCATTTCAAAATGGCGGCTGCGTGAAATCAGCGTATAGCCCATAGCAGTTGTCCATGTACTCTTCTGAAGTCATGTGACGCTTTACGAGAAGAATGTTAATACAATCATACAATGTTATGATGAACTATATGCCTTTCTCTTTGTAAGGATGTTGATTGTTAGAAGGCAGCTGTCTGACTCTGAGATGGCGAGCGGGAACATGGTTTGAGTAACATTAGCAACACATTATTAGCTGTTTGATAACGTAGTCAAGCCAAAGGCTATATATTTATTACCGTTATGTGTCCGACATAGAGAGAGATACATAAAAGCATCACCATTCTGATACATGGATACATTGGAAAAAGGAGAACGCGGCGCGCCTAGCGTTTTTAGCCGCTATATGTGAATGGCGCCATATCGGGGTCATCTCCCTCCGCCTCAGCCATCTATATTGTTGTTATTATCCCCTCGGAAGTAATTGAAACTTCAAAACTTTATTGTCCAAGGCCAGAAAATAAACAGTGACATAATCGATTATGGCACTTTGCCGCATCGATGCTGAATCGTACATTTCCCGCATTGCGATGCATCGCCGAATCGATTATTGTTGACACCACTACTAATTTGCATATTCATCTAAATGAAGCAATGGTGTAGAGTTACAGTCCAGTTATTTTAAGGCTTGAGGAAATTATTTTCACAGGAAAAAACGTTTAAATATGTCATTTTGGTGATCAAAGATGAGTTTCAAGGGATACAATTATTGACTACAGGGGGACTTTAAGTTATTAATCTTCCACTAAAATAATAATAAAATTAACAAACGGAACTTTGATTCAATAAATTATATAAACTAATAAAAATAAAGTATATAGTTTGTTTAAATTGTATTTCAAAATATTTGAATAGAATAAAACAATAATAAAATATATAAATATACATTAATCCAATTTTTTATTTGATTCTAAATAAATTTTTAACTTATAAAAAAACGACAAACATCACCAGTACAATGAACTTGGACTGCTTGCTCGAGGTTTGGCTGGTCCTGAAACCCCACAGACATCCGTGCGGAGCCAAACATCGGCCCCTGGATCACACAAGTGAACAAAACCATTAAGAGCCAAAGCATTTGGTGGGGCTCTTGAGCGCTTGGCTGAAACACAGGAGAGGAGACACAGACTCATATGGAGGATATGAGAACGCTTTTCTTTCAGTGCAGCCAGTTTTCTGCAGATTGTTCTGTTCTCTCATTACAGTCCTGAAGCCGACGGACACAAAACCCACATCAGGTGCTGCTGGAGGGACCAGTCTGTTAGAAAGTGTCTCACTTCATTTTACGCCTCAAACTGAGCTGTCTGGTCCAGATGGAGAAGCATTCTTCTTTCAGTTCTTCAAACGGTAGGACACAAGCCTGTCGGGATACAAACAATACAACATCCAAATGATAAAACGCAACATCATTTAATCATGTTGGATATAAGATGATTAATCATGATTTCAAAAAGTACAACATGGATCTAGATCAACGTCTTTGTTGGAACAACATTTTAATCAACCAATCAGGTTTGAGGAACAAGGTTACAGTTTCTGTCAAGTTTCGGATTAAAATCAGGGTTAGGTGCTTCTACATCAGTGTTATTTACCGATCATTTCCCTCTGATTTTATGGATTGCACTGTAAGAAAACTGTGAAAAAGAGAAAGTTCATGTAGCGAAGAGTTCAGGAGTATTAATGTTATGTTATGTAACCTCATGCTTCTTCCATTTGTCATAAAACTCCATGTGTCAGACCCAAAATTAAGGTGTCAAATATTGATTACAAACATCAACAAATCGAGCGTTCAGCCAATTAGGAATGAATTAAAGGATGGTTTCAAACTGAAAACTGACAAACATGTTACAAGATTTAGAAGAAAGACATTTGTATTCAGGACATTCTAGTGATCATTTCTGATTAATTTCAAAAGGGAAATTCTGTTTTCCCCCCAAAACTAATGGCAGATGATCGTAGGCCATGTTTTGAACTAGTCTCAAAAATCATTGTCCAAAAAGTCACATTTATCCTGTTGCTCAAATGTCGGTACTCAAATATATGTGTACCAATTTGTATCTCTGTCTGGAGAAACACATAATTGATGAAAAGTGCTTGAAAAAAGAGAATTTCGGAAATACGTTATGATCCAAGTATGTCTGTAGAAAAAATAGATGATAGAGAATAATCAAAGTGCATCATGAGGAAAGACCTCTGGAGAAACACGAGAGCACAAACAAACACAAATCATGATTAAAACATGTTTCTCAACATTAAGTGCACACGAGTTCCTGAAGAAATAATTCACCCTGACATTTTTTTTAATACAAACCTGCATGGTGTTATTTTCTAAGTATCTTTAATTATAGTTCATACTAACCATGACTGTCTGGCTCCAAACATACCAGATCATAAAAGCACCATAGCAGAAGTTATGACTCGAGGGTGCTGCACTTTATATTTTAGGTGAACAAATCCCTTACACAAACTACGAGAGTTGTTCTAAAAATGAGAAACTCTTTTTCGTGACCCATTTTTTCCAACTAGCAACCCTGAGAGAAAATTGAGAGGCGATGCTCAACAACCCATGAAACCGAACAGACACAATGTGAGAAGAAAGAGTGGAATAAGAAGCCACAGAGCGTGACGGCCCAGGAACAAACGCAGGAGGAGACGGGAACAGTCCTGCATTATTCAGCTCATATTTCCCTGGTCACTGCCAGTGACAACAGCAACTGAAGGAGGTGTGTGTGTGTGTGTGTGTGTTCGGCACACTGAACAACTGCACACCAGCTTCACTTCGAGCATTTTATTACGCATTGCATAATGCATTCAAAATTATATTATATAATGCATCTCAAAGATATTTTTACTCTAAGAGTATAATGCATTAAAGGATCAGGTCACTAAAGAGTGAAAACTGTCATTATTTACAGACTTCACCTAGAAACAGTGGTGAAACTGACTTTTTATTACTAACATTTTTGCTTCTGTCTGTCGATATTGTTATTATTAACCGTGAATGACTTTCACAGACTTCAAAGTGGAAAAATGGAGCGTTTGTGTCACAGACTGATATCTGGAAAAGAGCCACAAGACACACTTTAACATGCAGAACAACAAATTAAAGGATTTATCTATTTTTGCTGCTAAAATGTAAAAAAAAAAAAAAACCCACTTTTTTGTGCATATTTTACTTGTATTATTTTTCATGCATTGATTTGATCCGCTGTATTATGCCTTTATGATGAAATGTTATGAATCAGGTTCACAGAAAGAGTTATTGGAGTACTGTACGTTTTACATGAAAACACTATTTCAGTCTTTCTGCTTCAAAATTTCACATTTAATTCAATGTTTTACTTGCTGTAAAAAATG
The DNA here is from genome assembly GCA_030578255.1 of Tiaroga cobitis. NCBI lineage: Eukaryota > Metazoa > Chordata > Actinopteri > Cypriniformes > Leuciscidae > Tiaroga > Tiaroga cobitis. The sequence goes on from CM060606.1 coordinate 44,753,914, forward strand.
TTTTGCATCGTTTTTTTTGGTCAGTCTTAGTGGTTTCTGGGTAAAAACCCACATCACACTGTGGATCACGCTCAAAACGAGTCTTGGTATCAATAAATGTCCTCTTTGGACATAGAAAGTATAATTCATTAAGTATAATTGATCCACAGAGAGACATTTCACGTAATTGTGATGACAAACTAGGGACACATAATTGATCAACCCTGAATGGAAGTCACTGAGAATTAATATTCACAAATGTGTAATTAAAATAACTGATATCAGCCGAGAGCTGAAGAAAATTGAATGACTGTACGCAGCAATACATTTACAGAACTTTATGAAAGGTAGCATAACAAAATCCCACCATTCATTTTAGTGTGCTAATTACGGGAAACTCGTTTATCCTGCCAGGACAGACTCCATCAATTACAGGTGTAATCAACCTCCCGTGAGCAGATTTCAGTCTCACACTGCCATCATTAACACTGATGCTTATTACTATTAAAGAACTTCATTTAATGCTGTTTTTTTATGACTTTAAAGTTCAAAATCAAGACTTTTACTTTCTTAATTCATGTTCCTCGTCTTATTGTGAACAATTCATCAGTGCACACTATTCCACAATAATAATTCTTATAATAATAATAATAATAATAATAATGTCTTAATAAAATATAATAACTTTCAACTTTCTTGATGTCCCAAATTCCTCATATTTCCATTTGAAATGAGTTCAAGTAGTTTTTACAACTAGGCTACTTCAAAATTTCATATTTAATTCAATGTTACTTGCCGTTTCTTTGTTATTATTTGTGAAATTTAATAGCAATTCCTGAGTGAAAACTCTTTCAAAGTAAATCCTACACCATTTTTTTTTCAGCATACACTATTTTTTTACTCATCCAGCCCTATTCGGACGAGACTAGTTTTCATGGAGGATGTTAGAGAGGTTCGTGTTTCCCAGGCGCACTTTGTGATTGTAATCCTGTCCGAAATCTGACATGTTGTCTGTGTTTTTCTCACACAACCTCAGTAAAAATTCCAGGGCAAATCACATACTGTTTTGTTTTTCAGCAATCCCTTCCGAAGTCGAATGCCGGATTGCATTATAGTAATGCTACTCCTCATGTGTCTTTTGACTTGATCTATCGTTTGCGCACCAGTCTTTGAGATGCTTTCATTTCATTTCAAAATGGATGGTATCCGGTGAAAAAATGTAATTATAAAATTAATAAATAGAGCCAAATAGTGGAAACTGGCCATTATAAAACGGATAATTCCGGTCCTTGATTCTGATTGGTTGAGCCGCGTTCGAAGCCGTTGTAAATTACCCAACAAACACACACCTTTGACCGCATTACATTAGTATTACCGCGCAACTGCCGTTTGTGATTCTTTGTTGCTGCATGTGTTGCTTGGCAACCTCTTTGGAACTACTTTGCTTGGCGGAGGAATACATGTGTAATAATGGTATATTTTTTGTTGCTGGTGTTTATTTTATGAATAAAAGAAATAATAAAATGAATATTTTTACGGAGTTACCATTTTATAAAAGGGTCCAAAACATGCGCATTGGAGTTCCCATTGGTTTTAGGCACTCCGCTCCACGTCGTGCCTAACAACGCCCCTTAGCTGTTCTAAATTCACTGTAAAACACGGCTTCAAGGGGCTTATTGCTTTATTTTAATATCAGTGTCAGGCACAGCACGTGACCTTCTGTAACACCATCATCTAAAAAACACACACTCCCACTCCCAGTAATAAACTCGTCAGTCCATTCCGAAACGGTACATGAGAATTGTAACAAAACATTGTTTAGAAAACTAGTCCCATCCGAATAGGGCTTAAGTTTCACTAAGAAATGCATCAAATTGTGGAAAAGTGAAATGGTTACCATTGCCATTTCAGGTTAATTTCAACAGGAAAGAGGAAGGTGTGCAGTTAGGAGAGAAACACAGAATCATGTATGCAAATGTAAATAGACTTGTGTTACTGTAACGGTACTCAACGTGCTCGTCGAATGGCTGAGATTGATCTGCATGCAGATTCCCTTCAAACTGCTCATGCACCATGACAGAAATTGACCTGAAAGAGAAAAAAAGGCATGGAAGAGAGCAGTTACAGAGCCCTTAGTGGCAAAACTGTGGATGCAATATTTGAAATGCACCGACTAACAGAATTGACCTTGCAGAGCTGTCTTGGGCCCGAGAGGTCCGCTGTATTGAGCTGTTGGTTGGATCTGCAAGGCAGCGCTGATGATGCTTCAGTCGAGCTGAAACTGATGTGCAGCTGCAGGCCCAGAGAGTCTCATAAAAGCATTATTCAGTGTGTTGATGTCATTTCCACTGAAACAGGAAGACAGGGCGGGACATATCGAACAGCTCCACCCCTTTTTTTAAATAGCCAACAGTGTTTAGTTTATATCACAGCTCGACCAGAGCCGTTGAGTTCGGTAAAGAGGCAGTTCCTCCTAATCTCCTCCATATCACTTTAAAATACAGCATTCTGTGCAGAATTCAAATGGATCCGATACGTTTTGTGGTGTGCGCCGAAACGCGCATATGACTCGCTCTGTGCTGCCGTGTCTCTGGACCGGAGCTGCGGCAGGTTCGCGTGAAACCAGACTTCATTCACCCCAATGCAAAACATATTTACACTGTCTGAATCATTGCCTATCCCCTAGTGCATAAAGTGCCATTCATCATGTAGAAAATAGTATATGTGTGAACAAGTGACTGATTTCAGCCGCGTCTATTTGCAATGTAGGGGGCGGGGCTTCTGATTCTAGAGAGCATTTGATTGGACAGAAAATCTGATAAGAAGCAAAAGTGCAGAGTGATGTCATCAAAATCACTTATCCATGGAAGTGAAAGACTAAGTTTTGAACGCTTATATCTTCTAAATGCGAATTCTGTCATTGTTTTGGAGCACACTAGCATATAGATAACAGTAAGGCTAACATATTCATACTAAAAGCCAAAAAACACTTACATTTTGATTTTATGGTGACTGTGAAGTGTGCAATTTTTAATGTTGCACATTAAAATTAATGTTGATGTTAAAGTACACTCTCATTGCCCAGATTGATATGCAGACACTGTGAGTATAAGCAATCATAGGAAAAGTGTAACGCTGTGACACTTTCAAAACATTGATCTGTTTCTTTAAGTATGCAACATCGATTCAACCAATGATGTGAATTTGGGGCGGGACTACCAGCTTGTCTGGCCAATGACAGGATGTTTAGGGAAACCTGTTCGAAAACGGTCATTTTTTTTGCCATTTAGTTTGGTGATGCAGAAATTGCAGTGAAGCAACCAAAGTCATACATTTTCAGTGAGAGCTAGTGATTAGTAACAGCAATAATTAGTAATGCGATGTGGGCAAGTCTAGGATGTACTAAAGTAATAGATGTGATTGTTTATCTGTGATTTGTGGATCTAATACTTTATAAAACCTAATGGGGGTCACCAAAGTACACACTATTCATGCCAAAACCTATGAATCGTGTGCAGTATTTTGAGGATGTAAGTGGCACTTAACGCAGGTCGAAGATTAATAACATGTTTTAAAAGCTAATGTGAACTGGTGGAAATGCAGGGAATGAAAAAAAAAAAGACACTTGGAGATTTTGTGCACTCGTTTTAAATGTATAAATCGCACAGATCTTTTACCAGTATTTGAAAATATTTAACAATGAGAGATGTTAAAATTAACAATGATCAGCACTACCGTAATGAATAGTGCAAATAACTGTAATCAAAACTTGTACAGAAACACCTGAGGAAAACGAAAAGAACGAGTCTTTCATAAATGTCCATAAAAATTAGAAAAGAGAAAGAGAGAGAAAATAGAAACAATTAATGACATGAATCACGCACATTCATCATGTAAAGACTTATTCCACCATTACTGTGTCAGACGGCGTTGCTTTGGGGACGAAAACCCCCGGAGAGAAACTTTTCACCATCGATGCTTAGAGCCGACTGTGGTCGATAGGGCTGGGCTATAGTGCTAACATTTTTTTTGTGGGTTAAAATATGCAGGACTGATTTATTCAAGATACACAGTGTTAAACTGATGTTATTCAAAGCTGAATCATTTTCATTTACACGCACCAATATAACAAATATTTCTACGAAAACAATAGAAAAAAGCATCAAAACGGGTCTTTTAAGAACATTGCTGAGTGATAATGCAATGAATCTTTGTTTTCAGTGTTTCTATTAAATGAAAACTGAATTCGAAGTGATTCACGGAAATAAATCAAACTTAAATGCTGTTTTTGAAACAGAAGAATTATGAAACTAGTGCGGACGACACGATCTTTAGGAAACTTAATGGACAAAAAAGTGCGTTCAATTATTGTGCGGTTCACAATCTCCAGGAAAAATCATTGCAAAAATATAGTGAATATTCAATATTCCATATATACTGTATAATCGCCCAGCCCTAGTGGCCATACGGTGTCAGTGCAAGTGTGTGTTTTTCCACTCTCGTAATGCTGGTCTTTGAAACATGGCATGTTGTGCACAACACCGAGGCTCACGACGCAGTCAAAGCATTACAAAATACGAGTGTAAAGAATATGAGCACTAAATCACATAAAACAATCCTGCCCTGCAAATGACATCATTCCTGTTTAAACGAAAGGGTTTTGTACAATACATTTTGCAAAGGAACCTTTGTAAATACCCCTGTCTTTGCTTTGCCTTGAAATAAAAAAAAATAAAAAAATAATGCCACAAAATTGGACCCAAAATCAAAATATCACGGATGGGGAGAGAAAATGAAATAAAAAAAGACTGCAAACGCTTTGGCAGAAGAGGTGGGAAAGGAATACACAATGAAAGGATGAAAGAAAAGATAAATTACAGGTGAGACGTGAAGAAAAGTGGTTTTCTCTTTCGCTCAGCATGGCCCACCATCATACGGTGCTCCTCCCACAGATTCGGGGCTGCAAGTTATTCGTTTTTTTTTCCTCACAGAGGAAAGCAGCAAAGAAAAAAGGTGCTCTTCTCATGAAAGTCACGTTTCACTGATTGTCCACGGAAAATTGCGCTGGCTTCTGCCCACCGAGGAGAGCAGGAAGTCTCGGCTCAGAGATATACAATCACAGCGTGTGTGTGTGTGTGTGTATATATATATATATATAAAGAGATCCTTTACAGGAAAGGAGCTGAGAATCCAAGTCAAGACCGTGAGGTTGCGGCCCTGCCTTTGAATCCATGTTTCATGTGTGTGTTTGTGTGTGTAGCGGTGGATATTACTCCAGGGTCGTCTGTCCGTCGTCTGGCCTGGTGCTGTGCTCCTGCAGACAGGTTTTGCGTATGACGGGCAGCGGGTGAGCCTCCGTGTTAAACACCCAGTCCTCAAGAGACAGCAGGTCGTCGTCCGAGAACAGCAGGTACAGGTATCTGTGATCGCATATGGACGGGGTTAACAAAACTCATGTTTTATTAACATAAAAATACAGCATGACATTCTTTTAAGTGCGCCTATTATGTTTTTTTGGGTGCATGACATTCTTTAAATTGACATTCTTTAAAGTGCCCCTATTATACTTTTTTGGGATATTACCTTTCATGTAGTGTGTAATATACTTCAGCTGTTTGTGAATGTAAAAGGTCTGCAAAGTTTCAAAGATCAAAGTGCACGATCAATTGAGTTATTGCCAGTCTCACTTCCTGCACAAACCTATGTAGGTTTGTAACAAATTTGCATAATGCCAGACTATGGTCTTGATTGGCTGCCTGTGAACGACGACTACTTTGTCCCGCCCACAAACACTGTAGTTGTAGCTGAGACTGGAAGAGTTTGGTTTGTGTTTTCTGCATTGTGAAAGCAAAGGATGACATTGATAAGGTAAGACCGCTGTGTATCAAGAGCTGAAACTCCGATATGCTAATGAGGGTTTGGTTTCAGACATGCGCTGTAAGTGGTCGACCAATCACAGCAGACTGGGCCCATCCGACCAAAATCCTTGATCGATCAGTTTAGACACTGTGAGAAAAGAGGCGATGCTAAAAAGTATATTCTGAGAAAATTAAATCGTTTTTTGACCTTGGATGCTTGTAAACCTTTTTTTACGAGACTCTAAAACAAAATTAGGAACCTTTTAAAGTATCATAATAGGGGCACTTGAACACTACCATTATGTTTGGTGTGCTTCTATGAATCACAAAAGGACATTTGACACTTCTGTTTTCTATACAACTAAAGTCAGCGTGGACGGATGTTGTCAAGCTCTAAAAATGTATATAAAAAGCATTAAAGTTTAACCCTGTAAAGCCTTACTGAATCGCTGCAATCGCTCAATCAGTGTTTCATACGTTAGTAAAACAGCTTGTGAACACGTCACTTAACGTTACATCTAACTCAGAAAGGTTATTATGTTCATATTTAATCAGTTAGTTATAAAAATCCCTACAGATGAGTATATTTACTGTTAATTATTAACAGTAAATATTTTTTCACCTTTAAGAAAAACAGACATGTAGGCCTACATGAAATTTTTCCCTATAAATTAACAAAGGATCAAACTGAGTAATCCCATATACTGATATTTTCGAAGAGTTATCATACTGTCCATACTGTAGTTTGAGCATTTGACAGGGTAAGAAAATTTAAACCGTACAGCACAAAAGCTCGAAAAAATTACCACCAATTTATCATATCAGCAGAGAAACGATATATATCCTCTTGCGTTGATCATCCTGATTGTTCAAACTGAAGTTCTGCATGAACAGCATTTAGCCACATACAGTACAGTGCAAAATACTACCGTGATTCCACCATTCATTGTTAAACCCATAGATGAGATGTCTGATTCATGAGGGTGATCATGAACTTACTTGAGAGTCTCGGACAGGAAGAAGCTTTGCTGCATGTTGTCGTGACTGACTGTAGAGGCGTACACATCTCTGATTCCTGAGAAACCCGCGTCTACGCGACAATGCTTCTCTAACGCCTGTGAAGACAAACCGCTCGAGCGTGATCATTTATTCACAATGTTTATAATTACAATGTGCCAAGAAGCAATAAAGATCATGTGACTTCCTTGTATCAGTAACCTTATATTAGCAGTTCACAACAGTAGGAAAAAAAGTTATTGTAAATAATAAAATGCAAATAACTATATAGTCATGCATTGTTAGAATAGTAAAATAGACTCTTAAATTGGAGAAGAGAAGAGTTAATTCATATTGTTTCAAAGATTTACTTTTTGTGTCTGAAGCAACATTGCATTCATACTTTTATTCAGAAAGAATGCATTATTTGATCATAAGTGACAGTAAAGACATTTATAACGATATCAGAAGATTTCTAATTCAAATAAAAGTTATACTATTCATCAAAGAATCCTGAAAAAATTTAAATGAAATGAAAACTGTTTTCAACATTAATAATAATCATAAACGTTTCTAGAGCATCAAGTCATCATATTAGAATGATTTCTGAAGGATCATGTGACACTGAAGACGAGTGATGATGCTGAAAATGCAGCTTTGATCACAGAGATACATTACAAGAGATTTGTGAGTACATCCTTTAAAACAACAGAACTGCTATTTTGGTCAAAAGTGTAGAAGATTTACTGCTAAATTTAAGCACTGAATAAAAAAAGAGCTGACGTGGCAAATTAATTATCTATTAACCTCAAACAAAGGTAGACAAGACATCTAGACTATAATTAGGATTGTCTCATGAGTTGGTTTGACGATGTATTTGACAAATGCATTTGCGTTCCCCTCCACCTCCAGTAATTAACATGTCAGTCTGTTGGAGGGAGTGCAGCACTTTAACATGAGCTATATTTAATATAACAGCCATAGGCAACCATTCATTTACCAAAGCTAATGCGAATAAGTGCCATGTAAGACCTTGAGATCCTCAACCTCCCGCTGCATAGTCAAATACAGTGCAGAACGTTGCGTATATATCCATCCTTCCATATATGTATTATTGAATCTATTGGTCTATGAATCCATCCATCCATTCAACCATATGTATGTATTATTGAATCTATCGGTCTATGAATCCATGAATCCATCCATTCATCCATCCATATGTATGTATTATTGAATCTATCAGTCTATGAATCCATCCATCCGTCCATCGAAGTAACGCTAAAACATACGCTATGTTCTGTAACCACATTTTTAATATCGGGGTAATACTTTCACCTGTTGAAAACCCATATTTTTTTACCAATAGCCTAAATATTCCTAAATATTCACATAACATTCTGAATATGTGTTTGCTTGATGGCACAGATGTCTCACACACCTCCACCGCCTCCCAGCCCCACTCCCTGTACTTGGGGTCATGGGTCAAACGCCACATGTACATGTAGCTCTCGATAACCTCTGGCCTCAGGATGTAGTAGCGGTCGCTCAGTCGGGTGGCTGTGGCCTCCGCTCCTCCATCAAAGCGGAAAGCCTCTGGACCAAGTTTGGTGGCTGTTGACATAGAAAACCTTTTAAATACTTGACTCTAAATACTGTTCATGGTCTTATTGCGAAATATTAATCAATGCACATTATTCTTAAAGGAAATAATGTAATGATAATAATTCATTGCAATGTAAAAATATCTGAAACTCCGATAACCTGGTTCTGTTCTGATACACTAACAATCCAATCACAATACGATTTGTTTTACACTGTCACACTACAATAAAACGGGTTGTGAAACATATTTCACATTGCCAAAACGATAACAGAATTTTAGTTTGCGTCACTGCTTTCTAATTAAAGTGGTTTTCATGTGTTATCTGCATTAAAGGGGTGGTATAATGCCCTTTTCACAAAACGTCAAATAAATCTCTGATGTCCCCAGAGTGTGTATGTGAAGTTTTAGCTCAAAATACCCCACAGATATTTTTATATAGCATGTTAAAGTTGTCACTTTTTGAGGGATAGCAAAAACGCACCGTTTTGTGTCTGGCCCTTTAAATGCAAATGAGCTGCAGCTCCCGACACAGTGGGCGGAGCTTCAAGAGTGTGTGTGTTAGCAGCTCCGATTACCTCACGCAGACACACACTAAAATGTCAGAAACTGTTCTGCCTTTTATGTTTTAACCGGAGTCAGACAAAGATGGAGAGACTAAGAAGAAGTGACAACATGTAGAATGCAACAGGACATCTCTGAATGGTTAGTTGATGAATTTATGTTGCTGATGTGGAGTTAACTATCTTCAATTAGCATATTCTGTCAGGATAATCTATAAATCGCTTGTATAGGAACTGTTGTGAGATGCACACAGAGTGACTACAACAGCTCTTCCTCTTCTCAACATGGACTGCGTGTTCCCGGGGGCGGGGTTTATGTAAATTTTCAGGTTAGTGATGTCACTAACCCGGGAGGAAGCTCGTGTAGTTCCTACCAGCCGTTTGCTGTAGTCCTTAAAAAACGATTTCTTTAAAAGCAAATATCTCCCTTTGCTTTGAACTTTGAGCGTTGTAACTTTGCAGATGTTGTTTACGCTCAAACAGCAACATTACACACTAACTAAAGTTAGAAAAGTGAAATCATAATCAACCACCCCTTTAAAGTACATTCACATTGACAACATTTCAATCACTGGATGGCAAGTCACTACGGCTGGTTGACTTTATGCCATTGATCTGTGATTTAAAAAAAAAAAAAATCACATACATAGAATGAATTTATGAAGCCAAGCAAAAATAAATAAACAGTTATATTGTGATATTCACATGCTACAAATGCATTCCACACAAGATTAACCCATGCTACATTAACGTGCACAGAATAGATGAAGATAACAAACCGCTAAGTAAATGTTGAGACCTTCAGATTAACATCAAATAGGATTAATAAATGCTGTAGAAGTAATGTTCATTGTTAGTTCATGTTAACTAATTTAGTGAAGCTATGTTAACAAATTAAACCTTATTGTAAAGTGTTACAGAGAAAACAAAGCATGTCTATTGTTCTCACTAAAAGTGTGTTATGTGCAGTAAAAACAGAGATGCTATTAGTCTTCAATCTCCCTCATACTGATTCCTCAGATGGTGTAAATACTCGCAGATGCGACGAGCTTTGTGTTTTTACAGCATGGAGAAACCTGAGCTAGTAAACACAAAGTGTGTGTGTGGTTTGTGCAAACTATGATCACCAGCCGGTCTGTGAGGATGTCTTTATGAAAACACAATGCAGAACATAACGTAACAAACCCAAATGTATCCCATTATGCCCCTTAAATCTAAAATTACAAGCAGCTCCGGTCTGAGAGAACACTCTCTTCTGAAGAAACATTTTTAATTTGCATACTGATTTCGGTTTGTTTTGTCTCAATTCCTCGTCTCTTTAGCAATATTACACCACTTCAGCCTGAAACAATATTTAGCACGGCGTGGCGGTTGTATTTAAGTGTAGTATGGCAGTGATTATAGTGAGTGACGCTGTACGCTGTACGCTCTGTTACGGTGATGCCGCTTCTCCCATGGGGAAGCATTTATCGTCAACATTAATATGACACTTCTCGAAATATGGCACAGCGTTTCTCCAAACCTGTTTCATATAACAGCTTCTTTGAGCTTCACAGCACACTGGGGCATATTATAATGAAGAGAATATGTTAATAAAAGTAAAACATAAGACAGTATTTCCCTGTATTGATTGTCAGGTCTTGTAATGTATGGCTATTTATTTGGTGTCTCAGTTCTGCTCCTTGTGTTGTTTGCGGTTTTTGTTATTATTTGTATTATTCTGACTCTTATTTTCATTAAATCTTATTTGCATCTCTCATTTCTCATTTCTCATTTTCCCCACGTTACAGCATCTTTTAAAAAACATTTTTTATAAGTGATTCTCATTAGATTCACATTTGAATACGGTAATTTTGCTTTACAGTAGTACAGTAATAAAATGATGAATTATTTAAAGGCAATACAAGAAAATACTGCAATGATGTGTAAATACTTCAAAATGAATGTTTTCACAATAATGAGAATTCGGGGGTGAAAATATCTTTGTCATTAAAATAATAAACACAATGCAAAGAAATCGTAATGTTCCTGAACTCATTTGTGTCTTTAAATGTTCTCAACAGGTTTGGTGAGATTGATTCATATGTTGTTCAGCCGTGTTATATTTTAAGAGAGACGTGAGGTCAGAAATTGTGTGACGAGATCAAACATGTTATTTCACTCCTGCTATGTCTCTTGATGAGAGCGCTGTGAAGACCAGCACAATTTATGCTACTTTTGATCTGAACCAGGTTCGACTTCATCTCATTTGTTTGCTTCTGATGTCTGAGAAAGCAACACAGTCTGAGGAAAGAGGTTGTGATTATCTAGGAGAGTAATGGCCTTCCTCTATCTGAGCGGCAACAGATTGGATTTTCAGTAACACAGACAAGCTGGAAGCATGAAGAGAAAGATAAGACAAAGGGATATTTCGGGGGAAGCTGCCTTTCAACGTTTTCCCACAGATCAGTAGGAGCTTTTTCAGGAGGAGTCAAATCCCTTACTAACTAAACAACACTCCGTTTACATCATTCCAGCTTTATTTTACAAGCGTTTACATATGCATTCATATTTTAAATCAGCTTTTATTTTATTTTCAGCATGCATTTTATTTGTTTTTTGGTAACACTTTACATTTGATTAGTTAACTACTTTAGTTAATATTAACTAATAATGAACAGCACTTCTACAGCATTTATTAATTTTTGTTAATGTTAATTTCAACATTTACTAATACATTATTAACATCAAAGGTTGTATTTGTTAACATTAGTTAATGCACTGTGAAATAACATGTGTTACCAGTTTTTTATATTTCTGTATAGCGTACATTTATTTTTATTTCAGTTTTAGTCGTTTTTATGGAAGCTTGTTTCCACCACAGAATAAAAAGTCGCAATTGCGGGTTATAAAGTCAGAATTGTGTGATATAAAGTCGCAATTGCGAGTTATAAAGACAGAATTGTGTGATATAAAGTCGCAATTGAGAGTTATAAAGTCAGAATTGTGTGATATAAAGACGCAATTGCGAGTTATAAAGTCAGAATTGTGTGATATAAAGTCGCAATTGCGAGTTATAAAGACAGAATTGTGTGATATAAAGTCGCAATTGCGAGTTATAAAGACAGAATTGTGTGATATAAAGTCGCAATTGAGAGTTATAAAGTCAGAATTGTGTGATATAAAGACGCAATTGCGAGTTATAAAGTCAGAATTGTGTGATATAAAGACGCAATTGAGAGTTATAAAGTCAGAATTGTGTGATATAAAGTCGCAATTGAGAGTTATAAAGTCAGAATTGTGTGATATAAAGACGCAATTGCGAGTTATAAAGTCAGAATTGTGTGATATAAAGTCGCAATTGCGAGTTATAAAGACAGAATTGTGTGATATAAAGTCGCAATTGCGAGTTATAAAGACAGAATTGTGTGATATAAAGTCGCAATTGCGAGTTATAAAGACAGAATTGTGTGATATAAAGTCGCAATTGCGAGTTATAAAGTCGGAATTGTCAGATATAATTTCTCAATTGTGAGTTAAAAAGTCGCAATTACCTTTTAAAATGTTTTATTCTGTGGTGGAAACAAGCTTCCATAAATTTTAGTACTTCTACTTATTTCAGTTAGTTCGTTTTTCATCTTATATTTAGATATAATTATTCAGAACCTTATTTCAGTTAACTAAAACTATCTCTAATAGATTTGGGTTTTCATTTAAGCACTAAAATCACAAAAAAATAAAGATAAAAATAAATAAAATGATGTATAAAAATGACAAACAGAAACAAACTTACTTAAACTTAAATTGAAATTAAATCAATATATATATATAAAAAACAAATTTGAATAAATATACTATAATAGTATATTACTTTAAAGTTAATTTACTTCATGTGACTGTAGTGACTTTCTGCACTTTAAAGACTCGATTCAGGAGTGCTGCTGCTCAGTTCCTACAACAGCACTACTTTAAATGATGAGTATTTTCACCAACTCCAACTAACATTGTTTCCTGAGACCATTCAGATATAAACCCGTCTCTTTCAACGGACCGACCTGAGCGGCTGTAGGACTCGTGGCAGGTGTGAGTGATTTCAGCTGCCAGATCCAGGTAGTGCTGCTTCTGTCCCGCCGGCCCGTCATCAGCGCCGATGCCAATCATCCCGCCGGAGAAACAGGCCAGATGCCCCATCTTATGGTCCAGGATTCCCCCTCGCCACTCGGCCACGTACGTTAATCCGCCCGGAGACTTCTGCACCAGGTTCGTCTCAATGGCCTGGACATTCACAGGGAAATTATAAACATTTCAACCACCAGCGCTTTTTTTGAGTCGTGGAGCGTGAGATTTTTCAAAACAATACATGCATGCTGAAGATAACGCAGCTATTAATCGCAGTCGAACACGCTTCCTATGAAAAACAGATGGATGGGTGTTTTGTGTACGAGTGGATGAAACATCCGTTAGATTTGTAAAGTGCTTTGAAATCAGGGCGACGCTGGATTCCAATAAAGCTTGAATCTATGCACATATAAAACTGGGACAGCGTGCATATATTGCCTCAGGTGCCAACATTAATGCATGAAATGTTTTATGTATAGTATAAGACTGTGCTGAATTGAAGTCAAGCCTCATTGAGATTCTATCGGGACTTTGACACTTGAAGGTGTATAAATCTGCCAAAGACTATATGGGAAAAGATCTCAGCGCTGTTTATTTCAGAGTCTGCTGAAATCTGTCTCTTCCCTCCGCGTCTTTATGTTTTCGCCTCTTAAGACGAGCACAAAACAGCACAAGCCATCATGGACGATCAATGGCGAATGACTCATCGTTTTGTTTTGCTCTTTCGTTGCGTCCTCCTCTCCAAGTCCCAAACAAAACTTCTTCAGAAGGTTTTTCTCCATGGTTGTGTCATCGGTTTTCTGCATTTTGCATCATCAAATGTATACAACCCACTTACAGTGAACATGAAATCAAAATTCATGATCAAGACACAGGGCCCTATCTTGCACCCGGCGCAAATGACTTTGTACACTGACGCATGTATCATTCCTATTTTGCACCCGCGCAAAGCGGGCTTTTCCCTCCACAGACGTACGTCGGTAAACTAGGAAATGAACTTGCGCTCCCTGGGCGGGTCGGCGCAAAAAGGAGGCGTGTTTCGGCGCAAACGTTCCCTAGTGCTATTTTGAAGTTCCAGAAAACAATTCCGCCACTGACCAGAAAAAACCTCGTCTAAAGTCAGTGTCGCGTTGCGCGTTGTTCATAATGCTATTTTAAGCACGCATGCTTGGCCATAATGTAGCGGGTGCACAACGCGCATACACTTTGATTCTATCATCAACACAGATGCAGCAGTTTTTATTTTTGCAAATCATACATTATAACAAGGAAAAATATTAACACATGAGGGACGTCATTGTGGTGTCCATGAAGATGTAAAAAAATGTAGGCCTAAATCTAGCTTACACATTTACCCAAATTCAGGCTAATTGTAGTAATGACGGATCAGACCTGTTTGCCGATTAGTGGCAATTTAAGGACATCTGACAAATTAGTTTGTCCGTCAAGAACCAGGGGAAAAAAAAAAAACTCCCATCCCCATACAACGTCACTTCTCTGTCTTTCACTGCCCTGACAAGAACATCGGTCTCCTCGGCTGTGAACCGCTCCTGGCGCACGCCTGGTAAATCCGCCATAATAATAACAATCCGCCATGCAACATGCGCACCTGCTCTTAAAGGGTATGTTGGGTGACGCTCTGGAGTGCGTTTCCCGAAAGCATCGTTATCCAACTATGATCGCAATTTCGATTGAACTCTATTGGTAACGACGGAACTTGCGGCCATGGTTGGCTAACGATGCTTTCGGGAAACGCCCCCCTGATTGGTTTATTTCACGTTACGCCAAAACCACACCTATAAATAATGAAGCTCTTTCAGACCAACCTCTTTTAAACTTGCGTCGGGCGCAAGAGTCGTTTATCCCGCCGGTAAAATAGCAACAGCGCCCAAGACCCGCCCACAAAGTTACTTGCGCTTCGCGCTTGATACTTGCGTTTCAGATCGTTAAAATAGGGCCCACAGAGTTAAATATAAAATATCATCAAGTGTATGTTAGCAAATATTTCACATCGATTTTAAAAACAAATTCACCAACAACACCTCTAAACCTAATCGAAAGCATTGTACACATGAAAACATGTTGACATTAGGCTGATGAAAGTGCTCTTTTCTGATTATAAATGTCATTAATATCTTGGCAGACCACATTCTCCAAGGGAAACATTATCTAATGAAAACGCTAATATACAAATGAAGTGATAATGAGTGAGAATGTGTTCTCTCTCTCTCTGTATCACGGTTAGATTTGTGCTCTTGGATCAGGATGAGCGCGAGTCGAGAGGCGAATCTAATCTTAAACTAATCTATTTCACACACTTACTGACCGTGCAAAATTTTTTTTTTTTTTTTTTACTGAACATACTGAAGACCAGAAATAGTACATGCAACTAAATTGCAAGAAAAATAAATAATAGCATAATGAAATAATGCTTTGTAAATGCCATTGGTAAGGTTTAGAATGATCCATCAAAGTGGTGAATGTTATGAATGATATTTCCGTACGTCCATAGCGCTGTAGTACATCTTCTTGGCCACCTCATCCGTCTTATCTGACATCAGGAAGGATTTGATCAGGTACTCATAGAAACTGTCCCCGAGACCTCCAATCGAGACATGATCTGAGAATAAGAGAACACGACAAAAACTCTGAACTCTACAACCCCCAAATTATGATACAAAACATTTTGAATGAAGAAAATGAAGCCCATTTTTAGGGGCAATGAGATTTTTTTTCACATTATGCATTGCAGTTTGATATGTCCAGCTTCAACTCCCTGTTTCAGCAGGAAATATGTCAACACAGTAAAGATAACTGCACTCAAAGACATTTGTGATGGTCCTAAAATAAGCCAATACAAACACACACGCACGCATGTGCACACACACACACACGCAGGCGCACACACAGGCACGTGCACACGCATAACAGACACACAAACAGGCACGCTCATGCACACGCACACACACACACAAGTACACCCGCGCACATCTTTTTACCTATAATTACATTTAATTTTGTTTCTCCATTTTTGATTTGGAGGTTAAATATCTCCCAGGCGTGATCTCAGCAGGTTTCATGATATTCAGCTATTTCTGTAATTCTTATACCAGGATTAGAAGTGAATGGTTTCTATTTATATGCACATTCATTGTGTTTCGGTTCGGGGAAGATCCTGGTACTATAATCGGAATCAACAAACATAATGCCAGGAATGTTTGTATCCGCCCTCCGCTCTATTGACATGCAAATCAGGAAGAGTGTGTCGCGTTCTCTTCTCGATATCTCTGAGACTCATTAGGCATTCCCATGCTACACCAATTAGTGCTGCAGTTGCAGATTACACTCACCCTAATAAAGAAAAAAAAAATGTTTCCCCTGTTTTTCAGGTGAATCTGAAAGATTCAATTTCCAAAAGGTAATGGGATTTATTATCATTTTAATAACTCTTGGCCGTGGGCTCGTGTCCCTGCTTGACAGGAGAGCCCCACTGGCTCAATTGATGTCATGGATGCCAGAATAATTGCATTGTGAAGCTCAAAGATGGAGCTTGTGAGAGCCGCTCTCATGACCCAGCGCACCAGCCACTGATAAACCAACAGAAACAAAAAATGAAGAACAAAGAAATACTAACAAAAACAAATGCATGTATACACCACACCAGTAAAAAGTTTGGACACACTGCACCAAATGTATGCTTGTTACAATGAAAATACTACATCTTTACAAGTTTGAAATATTTTGCTAAGAAGATTTGAACTCTTTGCATTAGAACGAGAGGATTGCATGAGAACGGCAAAACACTTGCCATCAACCTCGGTGTGAATATTGTGGGAAACATTGTTTACAAATATTTCATAATTTTACATTGTTCAAGCACACCGTCCTAGGGCGTGCACAGGCCGTATGAATCTACAAATACAGTAGATTTGAATATTTGGAAATATTTGTGTTTTTTTAGAGTCTCAATAATTAAAGGTTTTTAGTGTTGGATGATGGGAAGGCCCAAATAGAATGCACATGCACACGCACACACACACCCACACACACCCACACACACACACACACACACACACACGCGCACACGCACACACACACACACACACACACACACTTTTTCCAGGAACAGCTGTAATTAGCAAAATTCTATCATCTATCACACCTTGCACATTCGTTATTTCAATATTTTGGCTAATTTGAAATGCCGCCAATCCAACCATCCAAAGCATTTTTATACAGTAAAAGTTGCACAGAATTGACACGCACACCACCAAAGTTGCATTTACACATACCTCCAATCATGGGAAACAATGCTCGTCATAACAACAAAAGTTTAATGTGGCTATGGTGCACTTATTTTATTAAGGTGTTAAATATGCATTGGTGGTATAATGCAGACGTGGACTCAATGCATCTTTCTTAATCAGTATTTTTGTCCTGTTTTCCAGGAAAAACCTTCTTAAAACAAGACAAAACTCCACAAGATTGTTATTTAAAAATATTTTAAATTAAGTTTACTTTTCATGCTTCATTGGAATTTGTATTGTTCAAAGCATGAATAGAAGAAATAGTAAGGTTTATGCTAAAAAGTTTTGCTTCTCATGCAAAATGATCTTTTAAGGATGTTTCCATATTTTACAGGGAATTGTTCGGCTAATTTGATAATGCCACCAATAACAGTCTAGTACCTGTTTGTTTCAAATGATTTAAAACCACTGAGATATTACTTACGTTGCACCCAATTTCCACTGATGGGACTCAGGAAGTTGGGATACAGACCATGAGGCTTCTCCATTTTGTTCAACAGCTTTCGGATGTTCATCACCTAACAAAAAAGACAAAACCACATAGTTCATTCAATGCCCGTATCCTGTCCTCTCAGTGTAAATTAGTGTTGTCAAACGTACCAGTACTTCGGTACCAAGTCGATACTTACAGACTTTTGATTATAATGGGAGTTTTTACTCAGTTGCTCATAATTTGAATATGTCAAAATTAGGGCTGTCAGTTAAACGCGTTATTAACGGCGTTAACGCAAACCCATTTTAACGGCGTCAATTTTTTATCGCGCGATTAACGGTCTTTTTGGCCTAGCAAACTTTGTAGTTTTTTTCACATGCTGTTACAACAGGACGTGACATGCCCGGCGCTGCGCTATGAAACCCATTCATTTCAATGGCTCGCGCTACGCGAGGACGCTTTGTTGCTTCGTCGACCAAAGCGCAAGCGGATCTAACTAGACCGGAAACAAAACAACAGGCGCGCCGCACACACTTTTGGGCTTGCGAGCCGCCCAAATAGTTGGTTAACGTTACGCTTTGAGTGGATGACGAGCGCGAGACGCCAAAATGGATGCCAATAAGATTCTGAATGGAAAGTTTCACAGCTTACGTCCACCTCATTATAAACAAAGCATTTATTACATCAAGCTCCAAAAACAGCACATTTGGATATTATGGGATTTGTGATATCATAAAGGCAAATTCATTAGCATATGACCGCCTCCAGAGCAAGACATCGACCAATAGTTTTACATCATCACACACCATAAACGTAATTTTTCGGTTAATTAAGTGCATCATCCTGGTACTTTAAGTGGAATTTTCATACTAAAATCTACTAAAAAACGGCATAGAATAGGGCATAAGTATGAAAATTGGGACACACCTATAGAAGGTCAGAATGAGGGTTGAAAACAATCATCTTTTCCACATATATATTAGTTTTTGTGAGTGCACATATTAAACAAAGTGAGTGCACATATTAAACTACTATAAAAGTCCATGTAATGACCCCTTTAAAGTGTAAGTGAATAGACTTGCCACTTGTTCTGTTACCTGTAATGTGTTATTTCTTCTTCATTTTATTACTAACTTTTCAATTGATTTTTTAAATGCATTGTTTATTTAACTGAACAATATTTGAAGGCTACATGCTAATGTTTTAATGTATTATTTACTTACATTAAATGGAATTAGTTCATTTTAATGCTATTAATGATTATCATATTTAATTTTCAAATAGCACCGAGAACCGTGAAATTTGACTGGTACTGACTACTGAAATATTGGTATGGTGACAACATTAATGTAAATCATCAGAAGACAAATGACTCTCGCCTTCTCAGTGAACACTGGGTTTCCAGACAGTTGGGACAGGTGAAGGAACTCCAGGTGCAGCGTCCCGAACTCTGCCAGGATACTGCTCCCGGCCGATGCCCAGCCCCAACTCCAGCTGGTGCCACTGCAACAGAGAGCAAACCAGGCACAGTGAGCACCACCACCCACGCCACACCGCTGCCATGGCAACCAGGCAGGTAACAGTGCGGCCATGGCAACAAAGCACCAAACCATGGAAAGCGGATGCCAGCGCTCTTGTTATTTCCTAGGAAAATAAGCGCAGTGGAAACGGCAGGAACTGTTTAACACAGACGTGCTAAAAGCCTTCACTTCATCCCACACCAGAATCAATAAGGATGCAATTTTTAAGAGGATTGAATATACAATATAACATGTTTAACATTCAAATTTATTCCATTCCAGATGGTTTGCACAGAATTGACATGCACACCACCTAAAGTTGCATTTACAGTTCTGCTCATAAGATTACACACTTGCAGAATATGTCAATCGTTTTAACAAAATAAGAGGGATCATAAAAAGTGCATGTTATTTTTTATATACTACTATCCCGATTAAGCTGTTTCCATATCAGATGTGATGTACACATACTGTTTAGCATGGGTCTGATGCATTTATTTTAGTAGGGTGTTCAAAAAATGCATTGGTGGAAAGATTTTATGCTACAAAGTTTGGCTTCTCATGCAAATTGACCTTTTAAGGATGTTTACCGTACATATTTCACAAAACAATACTGATATTTATAAGAGGCAACCCTCTCAAGATGAGTGCTATCAAAAGTTTTAATCATAAAATCATTAAGTGTTAATCTGGAGCGCATAAAAATCATATTTAGTCTTCTGGTATTTAGCACTAATTTATGGTTAACGAGAAGTCTGAGTTAAGAGTCTTTTACAGATGGAGCCATATTATATAACCTGCATAAAAGTATTTATTTGCTGGCTCTAGTCCTAAACCAAGGTGATTTATAGAAATAGAAAATAGAATTGGTCCCAAAATAGACCCTTGAGGAACACCTGCCTTTACACACTGAGTTCTTCCAGTCAAAAAGTTAAAAAACCACTTCAGTACTGTATTACTGAAACCTATACCTTTGAGCCTATGCAAAAGAAGACCATGATCCACAGAATCAAATGCTTTGGATAAATCAATATAAAGTGCAACACATGATTTTCTAACATCCAATGCAGTAATAATGTGATTGGTGACTGACATTGCAGCAGTTATAGTACTATGTCCTTGTCCAAAACCTGATTAAGTTTTACTTAAGATCTTATTAACCAACAAACAGTGCTTTAAAGCAACACCAAGGAATTTTTCCTCAGCGGTCACCCTACAGGTTGGAAGCGGAATTGTCCATTACCGCTGTCGTAAATAATTTAGCCTACCACAGCCTACTGTCGCACGCGCACGCTCACTGTTTATCCAGCACCGGCTTTGGAATCAACAATGGCAGACATCCCAACCTGCAAGAAGTCATTTCAGGGAGATATATCTTGGTGGCTGGATTGTTGACGGGGGGTGGCAGGTTGGTTGACTAGCTTTCGTGAGGCACACTCGCAAGGTCTCTCGCGCTCTCCCTCTCTGCCGTGCTTTCGCTATGTATGTTATGCGCGCAGTATGTTCTGTCTCGCATGCGCGCTCTAGATTCCGGCAGATTTGAACTAATTTGCGGGCATCAGGGAGACGCTATAGACTTGGGATGTCTGCAATGGCCATAGACAATTTGAGGAAGTGGTGGAGGAAGTGACGTATGGCGTAAAGCAGTCGAGTTTTGTAGTTCTTTTTGTGCTCGGGTTACTACCCAAAACCCGAAGTTACATAGTGCGAGTAAAAGCGATACAGACCACGTCAGGCTATGGCAGACGTGTCATTTAACCTATTGTAAGTCGATGTACCATCACAAGGGTCTTGGAAATATATTATGAAGGTTGAAAAGTTCCATAGTGTTGCTTTAACTGTTCATTTGCCAGGGATTCAAACACTTAAAGCTGTAATAGACCATCTGGAAATAGTGCAACAATGTAAATATTTTAAGAGCAGTTTGAACCGTACATCCAGAGCATTTTATTCTTTATTTTGATTAAATGTCATTAAAATTTCAACTGCTCTGCTTCTGGACTCACTCCTGCTGCATGGAAAAAAAACTGAGCAGAGGAAACATGGAAAGAGAGAGAAAGAGAGAGAAAGAGAGAGACAGAGATGCTGAATGAACTCTGAAATTAACCGCTCCAGATTTCGGGCTTCGCTCCTCCCTGCAGGATTCATTCGCTGAAACTGTGGAACTAATTCACAAGATTATTTGTTTCTAGTTCTTATTGTGAAAGCGAGCCACGCACCGCTTCCCTTCTGAAAGAACGATCAATAGCGCTGACGTCTGGGGAGGAAGAGGAAAGTGAGAAAACTTTTGTCGGAAAAATCAACCCAAACCAATACAAAACAACTAAGTGTTGTTGTTAAATAAAAGGTGGATCGTTTCACCGGTGGGAGAAATGGCTTAAAGCAGATTTAATATTAAGAAACAGATCATGAACGACGCTGAGTAGATGCTTATTATTAAAAAACCAATGCTTGATTGAATTTTTGAAGACAATTATTGCACATTCATTATTGCCTTCTGCCTGAAATATGCATGTGATGCTGCACTAGAATTTGAACAAAATGAGGTATAAATGTTTTGATGGCTTAAATGCTTCCTAGCAACTTACTATGTTGTCACAGATTTGACTTCAACTCTTACTGACATTCACTAGTTTGGAATAATTAAGTTTTTCATTTATGTTTTTTAAAAAGAAGCCTCTTATGCTCCACCAAGACTGCGTTTATTTGATAAAAAAACAGTAAAAACGGTAATATTGTGAAGTATGAATACATTAATAATACAATTATTACAAGAATAAAAAAGTAGCACAACTGTTTACAGCATTGATGATAATAATAAATGTTTCTTGAGCAGAAAATCATCATATTAGAATGATTTCTGAAGGATCATGTGACACTGAAGACTGGAGTAATGATGCTGAAAATTCAGCTTTGATCACAGGAATAAATTACATTTTAAAATATACTTGCATATAAAACAGCTATTTTAAACTAAGTTTTTAATGTACTGTATTTTTGATCAAATAAATGCAGCTTTGGTGAGTATAAGAGACTTCTTCCAAAAACAGTACAAAATGTCAATAATTATATACTTTTGACCGGTATGTGAATGTCATAATAAGAGCGTGTGCGTAGTGACGTGTGTTCGGTCTGTGTCACCAAGACTAACCTGAGTGCCACAACGGGGCCCGCTTTCTCCCAGCCAGTCTGTTGGACCGGCTTCTGTTACTCATCTAACTGGAATTAGCGTGAGAATCAGTTAATTAAATTTGCCTGCAGCTGTCAGAGCGAGCTGGAGGGCTAACGGAAGCCAGGTGGGCGACAGGAGTGCCAGAAAGCTTCCGCTCGGAAAACAAGAAAGAAATGGAAATATTCAAGGCATATGGCTTTGTGAATGGAAGCGTCTAGCCGGGTTGGGGCCGACAGACGGGACGGTGCGCAGACAGGCAGAAGCTGCATGGGATGCTCACCTGCCCAGGTTAATGACTCCTCTGGGAATGCCGGTGGGTGTGTTGAAGGCGGGTAACAACTTCTCGCCCAGCTCCAACACCTTCTGCTTAAATATCTGAAAGATAAAACAGAAAACCGTTAACTGCTGTTGCACTGTAGCAAACACATCTGTGCAAGTGTCTCTTCAAAATCACACATTTAAAGGACTAATTTTCTAAACGTTTGGCACATTTTCCACATGCTATCCAAACAGTCAGATACATGCATAGATGCATCTGTATACATGGTATCTATAATGTTACGAAAGTTTTCTATTTAAAAAAAAATGCTGTTCTTTTAAAGGGGTCATATAAGGGTACATGCACTTTTACAAGTTGATTGTACTGAAATGTGTGTTGGCAGTGCCTGTACACAACCATCATAAAATGATAAAAAAAATCCATCCAGTGTTTTTGTTTTAATCTCCTTATATGTTTTCCCCTGCCTCGAATCGAGCCGTTTGACCGTGTGACGTCACACGGTGGGACGCCCCTCCCACGATTGTTGATTGACAGCAGCGTTTCAACACAGACCCGCCCTCGCTCGTGAGCGAGCTGTCAATCATAGTCCGCGCGGACCGGCGCGGTCATTGTTGATATGCTGGAGCACTGTCTATGAGCAGAATGGCGTCTAAGCGATTGTGGTGTTCTGTTCTTGGGTGTAATAACGAACACAGTCATTTTAATGTTCCTAAATCCGAACCGCCGAAGACGCAGTGGCTGAGTTTGTTTTCGAAGGGAATATTCCCCACGATCAACGTCAATGCTCTAATGTTTGCGCGAATCATTTCACACACCAGACGGCTTTATAAACAAGGATCAGTATAAAGCTGGTTTTGCTAAGAAGCTGCTCATGAAAAAAGGATCGGTACCAGATATTCGTGTCCCTGCTGAACCTCCTGAAGAACTGAAGTGAGTGTAACGTTTTATTAAACTTTATATTCATAATTATATTAATCTTTGCAAATCGCTAGCTGCACGCTTCACAATGAATGCGTCTAAGGTTTACACTCAGGGTACATTACGGCACGTTTATACTGAACTACGCGTTATGGTTATTGTGTTATTGTGTTCAAACGGTGTACGCACAGAACAGAGAGGCGGGGTGAGCAAAGCTCATTATCATATAAAGTCATATGCACTGAAACGGCGTGCTGAAAACAGAGCTGTTTTTGACCAGTTAAAATAAGTGTTTTCTTACAATACTAATAAGAATTTTTAATTAAAGTATATTACAAACTTTTAATTTAGACCCTAAAGAATCATATTAGCTTGTTAAAAAATGGCATTATATGACCCCTTTAAAATTTCTATTCATCAAGGTTTTCTGAAAAGAAAAAAAGTATCACAGTTTCCACAAAAATATGAAGTGTTTTCAACACTGATAATAATCAGAGATGTTTCTTGAGCAGAAAATCATCAGATTAGAGTGATTTCTGAAGGATCATGTGACACTGAAGACTGGAGTGATGATGCTGAAAATTCAGCTTTGATCACAGGAACAAATTATTATAAATTCGTGTTTTTTTTTTCATCAAATAAATGCAGCCTTGGTAAAAGAAGATACTTTGTTGAAAAACATTTAGATTAAGTATGCAAAATATAAAATGACATACATTCCAAACTGTAGTATAATATCACGTGACTTCAACATACTGTATATTTGATTTAGTTGACTTAAAGGTATAGCGGAGGATTTTCTTTTTCCGGGTGGGTAGCCTATACTATTGGTCCACCTAAGTGTCAATCATTCTGTTGATATGTTTACGTAAGGCCGTCGTACGTGCTCGTCCCTATGTAGTTTTCGCTTTCTGCGCATGCGCACTTTCAGGTGTATTATGTGTGATGAGTTACGGTTTCAGCCATTCCTCTGAAAATGGCTGAGGGTCGAAAGAGAAAAAATGTATACGAAATGTATGATAAGAATATAGAAACAAGAATATAGAAACAAGACCAGAGTGATTTTGGCTGAATATTTCACACGCTGGCGTGCGCTAAAGCACAGGTTGGGCTTCCCACTGATGCCGCAGTCGCGGAGATCCTACTAGACAGGTAAAGTTTGTCATGCTATTTGGAGAAATCCATTTAAAATCACTGCTAGTAAAAGTTAATGTAAGCTATGATTAGCGATTGCTAGCCCTGGCACAAGTCATGCACCGCGTAGACACGGTAAAAATCTAAATTTGTCTAAAGTAGCCTTATGACCAAATGGTAAATGGTATCACGCTGAAATATTCGAAAACCTTGTGTGTTCATTTTCGATAATTCCAATGTGTTCACCATAGTATTTATTACACAAATGCAACAAGCTACTTCTCCATTGCATATGTCTTGAGTCCTCGGTCACTCAATCGATCAGTATAATAAGTAAATAATGCGCATGCACATTTAACAAAAAATTGTAGAGGGCGGGTCTTCTCTAAAATTCGGAAAGATCCTCCGCTATACCTTTAAAGATCAAATAAGGAAAAAAAGGTTTTTTAGCTGTCTGGTATCTGGCTGTTCAAACTTTTCCTTTTGTAGCATGTGCAAAAAACTCCTCACCAAGTTTATATTTCAAATGCAACTGCTGTATTTATCAAATTCGCCCAGAATGGACGTCCAAACTGCCTTGAACACACACAATCAAGTGTTTCTGTGACAAGGTCATCTTTAAAAGTGAATTAAACTAGACAGGGTGCAGCAGAATGGAACCGTGTGCCGACCTCAAGATGTGTTTTCAACGCTCATGTCGGCTGTTACACAAAGTAAGACGGCTGCAAATACAGTTGGTGACAGAGACATTTCTCTCTAAGCTCTTTTTAGTGGTGCTTGCTATGGCAAGCACCACTATTATTGCTCTGATTTAGGTTTAGGGATTTTAACAAACCTCTAAATCTAAGTATTAAACTTCAATGTGCAACTCGTCCCAAACCAGAATTATGATTTTCACCTGGTGGGCGATAAAAAAGGTGAACAAAAAAATCCCGTAGATTTACACTGAAGGAAGCACCAGACCAGAATATCACAGAGACTTAAAGGTGTAGGACTCTTTTTCATACGGTAAAACCACATAGCAAACCACTCAGAATACCTTAGCAACAGCAGAGGGATGCCATGGAAACCACAACAATGCCTTGGCAACATGGTGGCAACTTATCACGGTAAAAAACAACACTGATCTTCAGTGGCAGAATACATTATATTTACCAGAGTTGTGAATGTGAGCTTGCAGTCTGTATTGAATGTGATAAAATGATAATACTGCAAAATTACATCTTTCTATTGAGTTGTTCTCAGCTGCATGTGTAAACATACACTGCAATATTGTAGGACGAACAAATTATTCTTACGAGCCTGTCCTTTTGAGCGAATCAAAACATTCAGCGCAACCCGTTTAGTCAGATTACAGAATGAATGATTCTTACAAGCCGGTTCTTTTAATGAATAGTTCGAAAATACTCCGAGACACTGAACTGAATTGATCAGAGCGGCAACTAAATACAAATTTGACTCAACTGCAAGTTACCATTATGTTCATTGATGCCTGTATTGAAATGAAGCGTTAATATCAATACTGACTAATTGTCCACATGACACTGTGTTGTTAAAGATGCACATTTAGTGACATTCAACATATTATATATATATATATATATATATATATATATATATATATATATATATATATATATATATATATATATATATATATATATATATATATATATATACACACACACATATATATATATATATATATAAATAAATTATAAAAATACAGCATATTTTGCAGACGGCCCTTTCGCACGTTGTCCCTCCTCAACTCAAACATCAAAATCACAGCTCTTACAGGTGCATGTGAAGGCATGTCTCAACAGGTAAATATAGACTACTTTCAATAAAAGGTCAAACATATTAAAGGGCCGTTTACACAGAACGCATTTTTCCATTCCAATGCGCTACTTTTCCATGTATTTCCATGTTTTTCCATGTAAACAGACGTGTATAACCGTTGCACTCGCGTCTTTAGCAGCGTCTCGCGCGTGACCTGGCATTCTAAAAAAAAAAAACACGGCCCTCAACTTAAAAGTTCAACTTTTTAAAAAATGTGTCTCGAGACCTTGCGTTTTCCCCCATTCCACTGCCTGCGTCTCACGCTTTTCCAAAGCAAATACACATTCTGTGTGAATGGCCCCTAAGAATACTTTTAGCTGTGTTGCTATGTGTCATGAGCCTAAGAAAATGAGTAGCTAACACTGTATATATATATACATACACACACTAGGGATGTCAATTTACTCAAATTCCCATGATCGATTGTCGCTTAAATTAACAATCAATTGGTCGATTAGTTGCCTTAATGCAATATGGTCTACTGCAGTGGCATACAGCCAACAGCACGACAGGGTTTGCAAATGTTTCTCACCAAATGAATGAGATTGATTTTTAATCTAAATAAAGGGCTAGTAGGATTGCAAAATGAGTAGATGCGATTGATCATTTATTAAATTACTTATTTAATAATCAAATATAACGACTAATATAACGTGTCACCAATAGATGCGTGCTATTCAGAATGTGTAACTCCTGTTGTGGACGCGCTCTTCCTGTAACAACACGGCAAGTAAACCCAATAAATTACCAACGTTTTATTACAATATTATTCTCTTTATAATGTTATGTAATATGACAGTCACAATCATAGTCATTTCGTCGCTGTTTTAGTGGCATGTGCTGAAAATGGTCACCGGCACGCTTTATACAGCGTTAATTCTTACCCAAATGCATCCTATATGAAATAAATCAGATAGGCCTACACAAAATAAACACCATATTACAACTTACATTTGCACAAAACTAAATTCTGCAAATGCACACGCAAACTTATAGTCATGAAGGTGTAACTAAAGCCTTTTAACGTAAAATGGTCACAAACATAACTCCGGCACGCTAGCTTCATTTTTCCTCGTGTCTGCGTTACATGTTTTACTGTTGAGCAGAGCGCATGACCTTGCTTAATCGATGATTGAAATTTTATCGATTAAGTTGTTATCGACAAGTTATTATCGCCGATTAATCGTTAGCATCCCGAATATACACATACTTCCTTTATTATATAAAATAATAAATAAATGTGTGCAGATATATATATATAGTGCTGTCAAACGATTAAAATATTTAATCGTGATTAATCGCCTTAATGTCATAGTTAAGTCGCGATTAATCGCACATTTTTATCTATTCTAAATGTCAGTTGATTTCTTTTTGTCCCATTATTTTTTCTCATTTTAATGCTCTTTTCAACATGGAAAAGTGGATCGGCTTGCTTTGTGCAAATGTTTTTTATTGAAAACAACATTGACATATACAGTGTTCAATTTCACACTAACATTCTCACTTGGAGCAAATAATCTCTCACACAATGTAACACTGTCCATCAATAAAAGGGTGAAAGAAATACTGACGAGGTCCTGATATTGTCGAGGGGGCGGAGAATTCGCATCAGCTGTGTGTGTGTGTGTGTGTGTGTGCTTGGCCATCAAGTGGTATTTCAGACTGATGTGCTGCGATGATGATAGCTCAGTTCACAACGACAAAACACACAGATCACTTTGGTCTTGTCAATGGAACCATTTGGCAACTTTTTAAAAGTAAACTTTCCATTCAGAATCTTATTGGCATCCATTTCGGCGTCTCGCGCTCGCCATCCACTCAAAGAGTAACGTTAACCAACTATTTGGGCGGCTCGCAAGCCCAAACGAGTGTGTGCGGCGCGCCTGTTGTTTTGTTTCCGGTCTAGTTAGATCCGCTTGCGCTTTGGTCGACGAAGCAACAAAACGTCCTCGTGCGGCGCAAGCCATTGAAATGAATGGGTTTCATAGCGCAGCGTCATACCAAAAACTACAAAGTTTGCTAGGCCAAAAAGACCGTTAATCGCGCGAGAAAAAAATTTACTCCGTTAATAACACATTTAACTGACAGCCCTAATATATATATATATATATATATAGCCCTCCTGTATATATATATATATATATATATATATATATATATATATATATATATATATATTCATATAAACACATACATGCACACATACAAAAGTTATAATATGAATATGATATGAATATAAACATGAGTTTGTGTATACCGATGGGAAGAGTGCACTGTAATTGTCACCAGTAGAAGGTCAAACTTGGCCGAAAGCACTGGGCTCTCGACTCGAGAGACATGCTGTGTCCTCTGCTATAACTAGGGCAGCACATCTCCAGGTTAATGCATCGTGCTGGAGTGAAATGAGGGCTGAGATGAGAAGAACAAGCTGATTGGCCCCCTGCACTCCGTATCAGACAGATCACTAATGACCCATAGCTGGAGACTCATCCGTCCCAGACAGAAGAACATCTGTGAGGCTTCACATGCCAGGACAGCATGGGTAACACACTTTGTTGTACTATTTTCATGTTATCACTGTGAAGCTGCTTTGATACAATCTGTATTGTAAAAAGCGCTATATAAATAAAGGTGACTTGACTTGACTTAACACACACTAACATATTAAAGCAACAGTGTAGAAAATAATAAAACTCTTGAATTCATGTCGTTCCAAACAGCGTGCATTTCTTTCTTCCAGAGATGTTTGGAAAGATTTTAATTAATATTGAGATGCTTTAAGGCTCCAGAATGATCCTAAAGCATCATAGAAGCAATGCATAGGATTTATGCAATACACATTGTATCAAACGTGACATTTTTGAAGCAGAAAGACTGAAATGGTCAAACCTACTGAGAACCAATTTTTTTCAGTGTATTAAAAGCCTTCAGACAGAACTTACTTCAAACAGAAAATCTTTATTTTTATATCGTAAATTTCAATCTGCTCCCCGCACACAATTACAACATGAGCTGAGAAGACTTGGAATATAATGCATTCATTATGGACTTCTATTATGCTGCATTTTGATCGTTTTTGGAGCTTGACGGTTGATAAGATCTGTCATTGTATGCAAGAACTGCATAAACGACAGTGAGAAATATCACTCCGGCTGAACTATTCCTTTAACTGCTTTGGTATCTGACACAAGAGCATCCTGATTGTCGTGGGGAATTTGCAGTATTGATCCAGTACGGCAGCAGACGGCACGAACATGTCACTTTTAGCCTGAACACAATTCTCTCCAGCACACACATTGCGAAGATAGTCAAAGAAAAACAGACATGGGCAAAGTAACTCTAGCCTCGAGTTAATATTTAATTTTCATCAGAGCAAACATGCGCCTCAGGAGGAAGGTCATTGATACGCATGTGGCCTTTGACCTCTGTGAGCATCATCAGCGCGTGCGGTAGTTGACTGTGCACCGGCAGACGAGACATTTTCAACTTAATTACAGGACACTTAGCACAGCTCAGGAGCCACAAATGACTTTTTAAAGGCCATTTGCTGTCGAACCATCAAACTGGAGGCTGCACCTCAGAAAACAAACAGTGGTGGAAGATAAAGCCGTAAATGAGCAGCTCCCACGAGGAGCGACAGATGCAACCCACGGATTTATCAGATGAATGAATGCACGGTGAACGCAGAGGATCCTGGGACGCTACTGTTAATACTGATAGAACAGAAGCAGATTCAGAAGACGTTAATGATGTTGATATAAGACAACGGAAAACACATTAAATAGAGTTGTTTATGGAGTGCTGACATTGGTAATGAAAAGCGATTGCTTTCTGACTTCATCTAGAGTTCATTTAAAAGCAATTCAGGTCGTCTATCCAGAAGAGATCTGAGGTCTACTGAGGTCTGACGTTCCTTACAAACTTCCACTTGTGTTATTTCAACAGAACCAGAAAGGAAAAGACCATCATTATTGTTAAGAATATATAAACAATATTACATATAAAAGAAACATTTATATGACATGACGGAATAATAATTTTAGTAATTAAATAAAAATACTAATAATAGACATGATTAATATTAATAATAGTTCAAATCAGGCATTTCATATTATAATATACCATTAATTAAAATTTTACAGAATAATAATAATGTATATAATAATAGCATTTTAATCATTTAAATCTAATTGAATAAGAATGTTCCATCAAATAATAATATAATTTAAACATTTCAACATAATTTAATAATACAATACTAAACATTTTAATTTATCCTCATTATTATTATTGCTACATCTACTAATTGAACTTTAAAAGGTTCTCCTATGGCATGAATATATCAAAGCATTCATTTGAGTTTATTTTCAGTCATTGACAATGAAAATGCTGATGTTGTGCTGCTATGAAATACACACAGCACTTTTATGGAAGAAAGTGTCAGAAAACTGTCGTATAAGGCCCGGTTGAAGTCTGAGCAGTGAAATATTGCATCTTTTTCCCATCATGCCCTTGTAGCCAAGATGCATCTAGAGCATTTCACTTCCACCACCTCTCACATCGGAGTCGACAAATGCTTTCAAGACGGCAGCTCTTTTAACAAGACTGCAAAAAGGCTGAAGTCAGGCGGACTGTCAGCTACTATTTCTGAGATTTACCAAACCACATGAAGCGTGTGCTGAGGTTCTCACCAGCTGACTGATGCTGGGACGAGCCCTGGACATGATCAGAGGAATTTTAATTGTCAATTGTCATTAAAATTGAACTCAGGGAATTTGATCATAAACACGTATTAAGTTATGCTAAAGTCCATATACTAACATATACTAACTGATATGCTAAAGTCCATCTCTATATTGGTCATATATGTACATATATAGACATGGACTTTAGCATATCAGCTTATGCAAAAACTGCATAATAATTATGAAACTGTTGTTTTCAATAATATTAAAAGGACTTTAGCAGCTCAACTAATCAAATTAAATGCTTTATACATACTGGTCAAAAGTTTGAAATAATTAATATAAATAATTATATTAATTGATTAGTATTATAACTGATTATGATTATTTCATATTAATAATTGATCACCAATAAATACTGATAATAATTGAGCATCAAATCAGCATGAATGATTTCTGAAGGATCATGTGACACTGAAGACTGGAGTAATGATGCTGAAAATTAAGGTTTGATCACAAGAATAAATTACAATTTAAATATATATTCAGATATTTTAAATTGTAATAATATTTCACAATATTACTGTTTTTTACCTGTATTTTTGAACAAATGAATGCAGCCTTTGGTGAGCATTAAGAGTTTTTAAAAACTATTAAAACAATGTATACATATAGGGATGTCACGGTACCAAAAGTCCAGTAGTCGGTACCGATACCATTAAAATTTTACGGTTCTCGGTACCAATTTCGGTACCACAGCAAAGTCAGTTTGAACTATTTTTACAATTTATTTAATTATAAAAAAAAAAAAAAAATTCAATTCAATGACTTTATTATTTATGACAGTACATTTATGAAAGCAGTGAAGGCTACATGCTGTTAAATGAAAATATTGATGATATTGAGAAATATTGCTTATAAAAAAATCAAGTGAAAAATAAGCAACCTTCTATGCACATATTATTATTATTATTATTAGTATTTTAATTAATGGAGACGTAGTTAAATCTATTGTACAGTAGGCTAATATAATTATTTCTGTCAATTTCTTTAAGTTAAACCAAACTTTTATTTTGACGGGTAGCCGTGAATACCTTTGAGTTTCTGTGCGTGTATGATATGACCAAAGCCCGTCTACGGATATATTAGACATTCTCTGATATGACGATAGTTTTTCTCAAATGAAACGGTAAAATGCTCCGAGTGACTCTCGGAGATGAATCATGAATCATGTCATCATATCGTGAGGCAGCAGAGACTGAAAACAGCGCGAGCGTCACTCGTGCTTCAGTGTGTGTGTGTGTGTGAGGTAACGTTAAATGAAACCGCGCGTCTGCGCCGTTCATTCACACAGAGACAAGCAGAACATGCAGGGTTAATATTTAAATAGTCTTTTTGCAGTTTAATATACACAGACACCACATCAGCAGCGCCGCCGGTCGCCATGTCTCAGCGCTTTCATGAAGAGGACGCCCTTCGTGCAAGCATGCGCATCCAGAACCGGGTTTGACCGGGTACTCGGTACTTGGTACCATGACGTTTAACATTT
>CM060606.1:44791847-44864347 GCA_030578255.1 Tiaroga cobitis
ATGTCCAGATCATATTTCCCCACAAAAAAAAAAAAAAAAAAAAAAAAATTAACAAAATGGAGCCCATTATAGCCTGATTCTCTCTAGGTAGTCTGGTTAAATATGTCAAATTATAGATGTTATAATGTTAACAGTTCAGGTTTATTCAGTCGAGTGTTTGAAATGACTTCCTTTTGTGATCTGATGTGGCTTCATAGTTCATATCATAGAATAAGGCAGAATTGATTGATTATTTTTTTGTATAATATAGGGTGATAAAGGCTAGGTTGATACGCATTGCATTATACTGCAAATATATTTTATTCTTATGAAAATACCCGAGATGTCTAGAAGAACACAGATAAGCCATATACTGTATTGACGCAGTCGTATGTTTATTGTGTTCATGTTTCATTAGTCAAAACATCTATCTATATCTGTGTTTTATTCTGCTACAGCGATATCTGGATGCCTTTGTCCATATAAGGGATTTATGTATAAGTTTTATGACTTTTATGAGTCTCACTTGAGTTATTTCTAAGGCTACTAATTTGAATGAAACAGACCATACATGTGTACTCACTAATGCTCACAACGCCCCATTTAGTGTAGTCCAGTGTAGTTTTTATTTCTCTCAGTGGATGCATAAGATTTCCTGACAAAAATAAATAACCACCACAGATTTTTATCATAATAATTGAATATTTTATAATAGAACTTTAGACCTTTATAATGATTTATAGAAAAATAGGGCAGTATTTTCAAGAGCTCAACCAAACCGGATGGATGTTGTTTGGATTATAAACAAAACTGACTTCATGTTAAGCAAGAGGTATGTTCCTGTCTGAAAACATTTCTGGTTAAGGTTTGTATTTTCTGTGCCCTGTGTCAGTCACGTGTGTGTGTGTGTGTGTGTGTGTGTGTGTGTGTGTGTGTGTGTGTGTGTGTTAGGGGTGGGAATCACCAGAGGCGCCACAATATGATATTATTGCGATTCTGAATGTATTGCAGTATGCGGAGTATGCAGTAATGATTTACTACCTTTTTTTCAACTGCAAATGGGTTATAAGATTGTTCTTTGTAAAAAATCTTAAAACAATATGTATCGTAAAAAATCGAGTGTTTATTTGACAACTAAGTTCTATTAAAAATATGTCTAAAATACGAGCAAGAGAATATTAAACGAAGGAAGGAACGAAGGACATAATGTGGAGGTATGGAGATGTGAAGATGTAAAATCAAAACAGACTAAGATCTTTATCTTATTAGATAAAAACATATGGAGAAAAGGTAAGCACACCGTCTGTGTTTTCATTTGAGGAATTCAAAAGAGGGTGTTTTTGTGTGTGACCCTTTGTATTCTTGTATGAAAACTGTCAAACTGTTTTGGAGTGACTAATCTACTTTCCCAAGAGTTTCCTGCCAAAATAGAGGACAGTGTGTTTAGCTAAAGCGCTGCTGTGCTCCTCCGATAAACAAGCGTTTGAGCGCCGCCGTCCTCACGTTTCTACCGCTCGCATGCAAAAGAAAACCCTCCCAACTCAATTATGTGATTTTCACTATCAGAGATGAATGGATGACACAGTTTGATGCTATTTCACAAATCCCATTTCATGTCCTTCTAAAGAAAGGAAAAACCCTCCAAAAATGGAGTTTTGCACAACATTCAGTGAAAATGTCAATCCCATGAGCTGCGTGGGTGAAAGACTGCGAGTTGGACAGAGACATGAACACATGGCTAGAAGCTTGTCGGCTCCCTTTAGAGACATGACAACAATTGTCAACTAAGGTGGGCGGCAAGACCAAAATCACAGTATGAGTAATTTAATACCACGATATATGGCTGTGTAAAATAAAATAACACAGTTCTACCTCTGTTAGCCGTTCAAATATATATCTATACAGGTTGGCAAAGCAAGTTTATATATGTAGCAGATTTCACACACAGTGATCATTCAGCGTGCTTTTCATAAAGAATATGACACAAAAAGAATTAAAGAATAAGGGCTAAAAAAGAAACAAAGAAAAAGGCTTCTTATAAAGTGCCTCTATTATGCTATTTTAAAGGTTCTTAATTTTGTTATGGAGTCTCCAATAAAAGACTTGCATGCATCCAAGGTAAAAAAAACAAAAAAACATTTGAATTTTCTCATAATATGCACTGCACATAACTTATTTCTCAAAGAGTCTGAAAACGTTAATTCGAAGATTCCGTCTCTCTAAACTCCTCCTTTCTGCGAGCCTGCTCTGCTCTGATTGGTCAGACAGAACAGTCTGTTGTGATTGGTCTAGAGCGTACAGCATGTTAGAAACTAAACGTCCATTACCATATCTTCACAGTGATACGAGTGATGGTGTAATTTTTTGCGCGTATCAATTCTAACGCTAGTATTCTATTTACATACTCTGCATACTTTAGAAGTGAAGTGAATTCGCAGGTCTGAAAACAGCATCTTCTCGACATGTCGAAAACACGAACCAAGCTCTTCCAGTCTCAGCTAAAACTACAGTGTTTGTGGGCGGGACAAAGTAGACCTCGTTCACGGGCAGCCAATGAAGAGCACAGGCTGGCATTATGCAAATTTGATACATTGTTGTTATGTCAGGAAGAGAGAATCACTGAAAACTCGTTTCTGCAGTTCAGACTTGATTCTTTCTTTTAGGAGTCAATAACTTTATTTGTCATGCATGTGATCTTTAAAACTTTGCAGACCTTTTACATTCACAAACAGCTTTATTACACACTGCATTAAAGGTCATATCCAAAAAAAAAGCATAATAGGGGCACTTACATTTATAATCTTACTCAATAAAAATACTACTATTGTTAGTTCATGTTAGCTGAGGTCCATTAAATAATATTACAAGATACAACTTTTGATTTTAATAATGTATTAGTAAATGTTGCTTAAATATTGCTGTTAGCTAATGTTAACTTGTGCAATTAACTAATGTTAAACAAATAGAACCTTATTGTAAAGAGTTACCAAAAAGCACACATTAAAAAATAAATAAAAATAATCCTGTGCATTGCAATCAGCAAAATGCACCATAGTGATCAGGAAATGATTGCATGTGCATTTCTACTGTGTATGAACAATACAGCAGAATCTCTCTCTACCCCTCTACACATTTCGTCCGTCACCCCTTCACACTCTCTGCGACTCGTGTGGAAACACACAGATGGACACGGGCGAAAACGTCTGGGGTGACAAACTGTGAACACGTGTACCCATGTGCCATTGTGACGTGGGTTCAAATCCGTAGGCGAACAGCTGTCACCAGCAGAAATAACTGGTGATCGAGAGTCCGACAGCTTCATCCAGCGCAAGGTCAAGAGGAGGTCAAACTCAATCTATCGCCAATCTGAGTTGAAAAATAATACAAGCAAAAAACTGGAGCGCTGCAACTTCCAGCTTAGCCGACTGTGAGATCCGCCGTCTGTGGAGTTCTCTCTCGC
Source organism: Tiaroga cobitis (assembly GCA_030578255.1). Taxonomy (NCBI): domain Eukaryota; kingdom Metazoa; phylum Chordata; class Actinopteri; order Cypriniformes; family Leuciscidae; genus Tiaroga; species Tiaroga cobitis. The sequence goes on from CM060606.1 coordinate 44,795,287, forward strand.
TTGGCCATTTTAAACGTGACATTTTCAGCGTGGTTCCTCTCCGGGTCAGATCTCCTGATAATCTTGGAGCGTGATGCTCAGTCAGTCGCTCTGCAGTGTGTTGTCTTCCCTGCGAAGCGAAGCACGACCTCTTCTCCGAGCTCGCCAGACCCGGCAGGGCTTATTTGCACCTTCATACTCTCTCACTGTTAGAAAAAGCCCAGGGCTCTTGGCAGTAATATGGTCTTTTTATACTTCACAGCACGAACCAGCGTCTGCGGAGAAGTCGGCGCTAATGATTCACGACTCTAATCCATATGGCAGAATCAATTCAAAAGAGCAGGATATGGACATGCTCAGAGAAGACGGCACAGAGATCGAGCGGCTGTGAAGAGCTGGAGTGGGATGGAAACTCCTGGGGATAATGTGATCGGAAAAGACACTGGGAACCAGACGTCTGGACATCGCTGGGCCACAGCGTTAAGCTATAGGAACACGAGGACTTTGGAAAGTACAACGCTAATATTAAAAGGGCCCAAGTTTGTTGTACTTTTGCTTTTCCAAATTTACTTTCCAAACTTAGTTTCAGCAATGGTTTTGTTAAACTACAAAAAACAAAAACATGCTTGTTTTCCAGTTAAAATATCTGAACATCCTCAATACAAAATCGTTTTACTTAAAAAAAACAACCTTGCTTAAGATATTAAAGAAATAATGTACCAAACCTGAATATACTGGCTTTGCAGAACACAAATGGAGAAATATCAGTGCATTGTTCTTATTCAAGCTTCAAAAAGTATGATGCAAAAGCAATAATAATAATAATAATCGTAATAATAATAAATTGTGGAATATATTTTTTTTGCCAGCATATTGTTATTATTATTTTTATTATTATCATTGGTTACACTTTATTTTAAGGTTCCATGGTTACTTTCTACTTACTCAGTACTTAAGTACTGAGTAACAAATCAACTACATGTACTTAATATAGAGCTACGGTTAGGGTTTGATTCAGGGTTAGTTACTTGTAATTATGGATAATTTACTGATATTACTACAGTTAGTACATGCAGTAATGTAACTACGTGACCTTAAAGGTACAATATGTAGGATTTTTGCAGTAAAATATCCAAAAACCACTAGGCCAATGTTATACATTTTGTTTAGTTAATTACTTACAATATCCCAAATGTTTCCAACTATTCGTAAATCGTGAGAAAATTGCGATTTTAACCAAGGAAACGGGGCGTGTGAGCAGGGGTGAGGAGTCGCCAGTGAATGGCGTCATATCCGCGTTACCCCCGGTTTCCACTCGTACTGCCATTGTAACCATGGCGACAGACGTGGACAACTGGGTTATGCCTAGCAGGACGCTCACGCTGTTGTTGTTTTGTTCAAACATTATGGACCATGGCAAGCAGACTTTGGGACAAAAGGAGAACTAAAACGAAGATCATAATCTTTCGAGATGCCGAGAGCTCCACGTCCGCGACTAACTTCGACTTGACAGAGACGCGAGTGTTCCATGTACTTTATTAGACAGGTGAGCAAATGCACATAAAACTAATCAATGTTATTTAGTTCAACATGATGAAATGTTAGAATATGATCTGTATGTTATTCCAATGTTGCTCTAGCTTACTGTCTCACACAGCCAACAAACAACCTAACTAACAACAGTCAACACACTCAAATGCCGTTTAGTGTGATAGTGTAACTGTTAGAGCAAGTGAAACAGCGCTGCGTTACCTCAAGTTTCATTCGTCTAATAAACTGACCTGTGTGAGTATTAATTCAGCACTTGCGTGTAGTTTCGGTAGAATGAAATGTCCTAAATGTCCTCGCGTTGCGTGTGGCGCTGGTATACGTCTCTCATTAGTAATCGCGCCCTGCTTCACACCACAGTCATGTTAAAAACATCAATGTATTCACTCATCCATAAAAGATCCATCAGCTTGACGACAAGATCCATAATTCCGCTTAATGCTTTGCGTCATCAATATACGCCTTTGTTATTGTAAGAGATTAGCGACCCCTGTCGGCGAAAAATCCTACATATTGTACCTTTAAATTAAAGTGTTACCTTTTTATTATTATTATTAAAAAGTTAAATACAAGAGTAATAATATTATTTATTGATCATTTATTAAAAATAATTTATTATTAGTATTACTAAAAAGTACAATATTATTAATATTATTTATTGATATATAATTTGTATTATTCCCAACTCTTTGTGCTAGAGAGAAGTTTCTGACAGTTCAATTCAGAACTACAAAATGTGATTAAAAAGAACTACAAACATGGTGGGCCAACCACTTGTATGATATATTTGCATTGTTTTTTAACCTTTAGGGACATTATCACACAGTTTTGATTACATTTATATTTATTCATTTAGCGAACACTTTATCCAAAGCGACAAATGAGGAACTTCACAAGAACTTTGTCCCAAGAGCTAGCAATATACATAATACAATGCCATTAATATATATATATATATATATATATATATATATATATATATATATATATATATATATATATATATATATATATATATATATATATATATATATATATTGTTTTCTTTTTAAATAGAAGTTATATCAAGTGTCTTTGTTCTTTCTGGATAGCAAAACAAAAATCTAAATTAAGTACATAATTTTTTTTCAGCACTGTTCTCAACCCGAGCGAGAACACATTGGGAGTTCAGGAGAGCGGCGAGGGGTTGGTGACTTATTCATGGTTCTGCTGATTCAGTCCAGCACAGTGTTCTCAAACAAAGGCCTCTCTGCACTCTCGCTGGCTGAATAATGCTTCTGGTAGTCTCTCCCGGAGAGACGCTGCTCTCCACGCTACAGTCTAACTTCACTCTGATTGGACGCTGTATTTTGATGCTGAACACACTGTGATTTCTGCGTCAATCACCGGCAGCCCTTTCGTACTTCTCATTCCCTGCATTCACTACACAACTACTCAACAACACACTGATGGACACCGATCGATGGCTTTCCCTGCCTATTTCGCTGCATCTTAAGTTGTGTTTACAACTGGGCGGAAACGTAGGCTGAAGCGATTGACCCGAGTGAACGAGCTGCTACACAGCAGGAGAACATCAATGTGGCAGCTGTCCGTCGCACTGGATTGCATCGGCGCTGACGGCTTCGGCTCCCACGGTGCGCTTTTTCCGCGGTGGTGTTGACAAACGTAGCCGGAGCGCCGGAAGAGTGGGCTCCGTTTGCACATCATTAATTAGCCCGCAGAGAGACTCAGTGCAGATCATTCCACATTCCCCAACAAAAATAACAAGAGCTCAATTCAATAGAGTTTGTTCGGAAGGGCAATTAAACGGCCAGCGGTTCCATCGATCATACTGTACGCTCAAGCAGATGTCACCTGACAGTTAAGGTGATCAGGCTCGCTGTGGGTCAAGTGTAACAAGTGCGGGATTGAATTCTCTGCAATGCAACATGAACGCATTGTAGAGATGCACGATATTGGGGGAAAAAAGGCATCGCTGCATTTGTTTTTCTGCGATATATACTGTGATATGACAAAATGCAGGAAGTTTCAACATGATGAGTTGACTAGCTCTATTTCCTGAATGATTGGAGTGATTTTGTTGGGGAGTGCAACTATTTCAGCTTGTTAACGACATGGAAAAAAAGAGGTAACAGTGACTTTTATCTTATTAAAAAGTCACCTTTTTTATTCTGTGGCGGAAAGATCAATATGCATCTGAAAGAAAAAAAAAAGAGCAAAAAAATTACTTTTTACTTTGCAGAATTTTTAAGTGCAAAGTCCTTTTGGGGCTGACCGATTTGAGAACATTTGGGAAAATGTCATACTTGGGTTTACTTTTAACAAGCACCATACTCAATCCATGAATTGAACAGGGTAAAAACAACAACAAAAAACACTTTCCATTTGAGTCTTCACAGGCCACATTCACACCAATTTTGACCAATTTAGTGTTACAATAAAATATTAATTACGATATTAATATATAATTATATGAAACAAAACAATACATATGTTGTAATTATATTATTGTCCTGTAAAATTGCATTACTAATATTTAGGTCTCAATTTCTCCATTTTCAAACAGAATACCATCAACCTTTTATTTTGTTAGGCTGCCGGCAATTAAATACATGCACTATCAGAGGAAGGACCAGTAAATTAATCTACACACACGCCACTCACAACGGCTTGATTCACAGTAAATGAACTCTAAAACATTGCATGATTAACTACATGTATGTAAATGACGCGCTTCACTCTGAAACCGCTAGCAAATGTATTTAATGTACTTAATGTATTTACTAAATCGCAGCCTCCATGATTTGACAAGCGCACTAAGCCATATTGCAATATTAAATATATTCCCGATATCTGGTGCATAGGAAACTGCACTGAAAAGAAGCACGAGTCTCATGCGTCCCCTGGCTCTGAATGAACAGCAGCGCGTGTGACGCGGCTCACATTAGCAGTTCACTGAGGCAGCAACACTGCACCGCTCTGCCAACTGTCACTGTGTTGGGTCTTACACGGATCACATGACTTCTATATGGTGACAGCAGGAGGAAAACAACCCCGATGACAGTAGCCGCAGGGAGTAACACTAAAAGTAGTAACATGACTAACTTAACTATTACAAGATACTGTTACCAGCATGTAGTGGCATAGCGTGACAAACTACAGTGCTGACCTGAACTCAGATACAGTCAAGCGGACAGAGACGAAAAGCAATACGCTCACTTGCAGAATTTTATATGAATCAGTTCATTTTGTTCAAATGATTAATCGATTCAAACACTACCGGTCAAAACTTTGGAATATTTATGATTTTTTTTAATCTTATGTTTACCAAGCCTGTTTTTATTTGATCAAAAACACAGTAAAAACAGTAGCTAGTATCGTAAAATAGTTTAACAATAACTGTTTTCTGTTTGAATATATTTCGAAATATATTCGGATCCTTCAGAACAGACCCAATGGGCACCAAAGCGCTTTACATATTGCCTCACATTCACTCACTCATTCATACACCGACGGCGTAAAATATAATTCTAATATGGTTTCTGAATTTCACCGTTTTACTGTATTTTTTATCAAACAAGTATAGTATGTAGTGCTTGGAAGATCTATTAGTGAATTGATTCATTTGGATGGTTCATTTAGAAAAATGATTCCCTGCACGACATTCACATCTTTTTTGTGTTGTAGTGAAAAAGTTTCTAGTTTTAAATAATTATAAGCAAATTACGCAGTTAAATGAATCTGTCAATGGAGGTATGCAAGATTTTGTTCGTTTCAGCTGCATAGATGTTCTCTCTACTCACAAACACTCTGTTATCGCAGCGATATATTATCTACCAGAAACATCAGGAGTCATTTACATTAGGTCCTTGCTGACTAGTTGGCTACTGTGGAAAGCTTTACAGTGGCCCGTTTAATGTAACTAAAGTAACTGCATCACATGCCCAGATGATTACCACAGCCTGTCATGTACATCTATTAGATACCTTTACCTGATTAACATGAGCACTATAATGTTTGTTTTCAAAGACATGAGCTGTCGCCTGAGATTAATGAGCGCTTGGTTTTCTCAGGAGGACCTGAAAGAAAGCAATTTGGCTTGAGCTTTGTAGAGTCATTTCATCCAGGACCTTTGAAATCATATTGCCACTTACTGCTCAATTGAGACTTTTATGATGCCGTTCTGGAAGAGATTCAAGCAATCAAATCACGACACATGAAATCCAAAAGACTATCTGACAGACAGACAGATATATAGAACGATATACTGTATATAACAACAGAATGATAGAACGAATGAATGATAGATGGATAGATAGAATGATAGACAGAGACAGACAGACAGACAGACAGACACATACAGATAGACAGACAGACAGACACATACAGATAGACAGAGACAGACACGGACACAGACACATACAGACAGAGACAGACAGACAGACAGACAGACAGACAGACATACAGATAGACAGAGACAGACAGACACAGACATACAGACAGAGACAGACAGACAGACAGAGACAGACAGACAGACAGAGACAGACACATACATACAGACAGATAGACAGACAGACACAGGCACATACAGACAGATTATTGGAAGAAAGATGGCGCCGACTGTCATGGCATGCCGTCTCTCTGCTCCTGTTTTTGTCTCATCTTCATTGTTTATGCCACTTATTTTGCTCCTAGTAGCGTCTCTGCTGGTGAGTAACGCTAAATCGTCGCTGGTTTATGGGCGCCAGGCATTGTTCGATATTTGGGATTCTTCTGGGAGATTTTCCAGTGTCGAGGGTGGAAATGGCATGGGTCTGCCACTTTTCCTGTCTGCGGTGCCGGAGGAACTTCGCCGCCAAGACGCAGCCGTCCTGCCTCGGGTGAGATCTCGCAGGAGACGTCGGCGTGCTCGCGGTACACGCTCTGGTGTTAAGCTAAGCGTGTTAAGCTAAAAACATTGCTGACCAGGACTTATATGGATCCGATTGTTGGTATGTCTGCATACTATGGTCATCTGGATTTGGTGCATCGGCAGCGGTGTATTCAACCTGTTTGCCCGGCGCTCCCGGCATCGGATCAGCTGTTGTGGCCCTATTGGGTTGAAAGGAGGCGGTGTAGAGGAGGCGGTGTGTGTGTAAATAACCTACATGTATTGGAGTACAATATGCCATCGGTCGTTGGAGAAATAAAGGTCCAGATGGGTCTTCTGAATGTCCGGTCACTGTCAAATAAGACATTCGTCATTCGCGAGCTTTGTAACTCCCATGCTCTGGATTTTATGTTCATAACCGAGACGTGGATGCGTGAGGGTGATGTGTCGCCCCTGATTGAACTCTGTCCTCCTAATATCAGTTTTTTCAGCACTCCGGGACTTTCTGGAAGAGGAGGGGGTATTGTCTCACTTCTTAAGGACAGTTTTTATTGTAAACAGATTTTAAACTGTGATCCTTATTCTAGTTTTGAATCGCAGCTATTTACTATAACTAAACCTTCTGTGGTTTTGATTGCTGTAATTTATCGCCCACCTAAGTACAATGACAATTTTATTTCCGAGTTTGACGACTTTTTATCTAGGTTCATTTTGCAGTATGAGCGGATTTTATTTGTTGGTGATTTTAATATTCATATTTGCTGTGATGAGGGCGCTCCATAATAGACTTTGATCACTTCCTCACTAACTACATTTCCCATCACTCACTGCCCGGATTCATCGGAATTCATCATCTCATTCACCTGTGTCTCATCACCTGGTTGGTCTCTGTCTATTTATTCCATGTTCATTCACTCACTCATGGCGAAGTTTTGTTTTAGTGTTACACTGCATTTGTGAGCATTCTATGGTTTTCTTGTCTCTTGGTTTTGGATATCTTGCCCTGTTCCCTGGATTACTCTCTTGCCTCTGGTCCCTGGATTACTCTCTTGCCTCTGGTCCTGCCTGTTTTGTTTGTTTCTTTGTTTATCTGTTTTGGACTGCCTGTCTGTGTTTGACCCTTGCCTGTACATTGGATTACGCCTCTGGATTGCCCTCAAATAAAGCTGCGTTTGGATCTCAACCCTCTTCTCAGAGTAGTTGTGACAGAAAACTTCGCCATGAGTGAGTGAATGAACATGGAATAAATAGACAGGGACTAACAGGGTGATGAGAAACAGGTGAATGCAATCAGAGACCAACCAGGTGATGAGACACAGGTGAATGAGATGATGAATTCCGATGAATCCGGGCAGTGAGTGATGGGAAATGTAGTTAGTGAGGAAGTGATCAAAGTCTATTATGGAGCGCCCTCTGGTGGCTCTCGAGGGCACTCCAGCTAGTGATCGTTACACTCGTTATATTAGCTCTAATGCTTTACATGACTTAAAGTTGAAACTACCAGATGTGTTGGATCCAGTTTTTAGTCAAGCCTTTTCGGTGGACTGTTTAACAGATAATTTTAATGGTGCACTTCGGGACTTGTTGGAGTGGGTGGCCCCTGCAAAGACACGGAAGTGTTCTCCAAAAAATCATACCCCTTGGCTAAATGATGAGTTATTGACTCTCAGAAAATGCAGTAGAAAAGTTGAACACCAATGGCGCCATACTAAGCTTGAAGTTTATTATAAGGCATGGCATGATAGTCTGACCACCTATTAGACTATGATGACTACTGCTAAGGCAGCCTTTTATTCTAATTTGATTATGAATAAGCATAACCCTAGACTTTTATTTGAAACTGTTAACAGACTTACACAGTGTCAGCAGCCAGTAAATTATAGGGATTTGTCAGCACATGATTTTATGATGTATTTCTATGAGAGAGTTAATGACATCCGTACGTTGATACCCCAGTCTGAGTTTGGGGGTTTAGATTGCGCTATTACAGGACCATCTTTTATTGGAGAGGGCTATCATGAGTTTGAGCCGATTTCTTTAGCTGAGTTGACTAAAATTATCGTAACTGCAAGAGGGACCACTTGCTCTCTGGATCCTTTGCCTGCTTGGGTTGTTAATGAACTATGGCCAACATTTGGACGGTATGTTTTAGTTGTTTTAAATCTTTCACTCTCCACAGGAGTTTTTCCAGCTTATTTTAAATCTGCGGTGGTTAAACCACTACTGAAGAAACCAAATCTGGATATAAACTCGTTGGAAAATTACAGACCTGTTTCTAATTTGGCCTTCTTAGCTAAAGTATTTGAGAAAGTGGTCTCAAGTCAGCTTTTAAAGTATCTGTCATCTAATAATCTTTTTGAGCCGCTGCAGTCTGCTTTTCGAGCAAAACATTCGACAGAAACAGCACTCACAAAGGTGGTAAATGATTTGTTACTGGCTGCTGACTCAGACTTAACATCAGTCCTTTTGTTGTTGGACCTTAGCGCAGCTTTTGATACTTCTTTTGGACAGAATCGAGAAATACTTTGGCATCTCTGGTCAGGTGCTTAAGTGGTTAAGCTCCTACCTCATAGAGAGATCTCAGTGTGTGTTTTATAATAACACATTTTCAGACCATTTTCCTCTTCAGCACGGGGTCCCACAGGGATCAGTCCTTGGTCCGCTACTGTTTTCGTTATACTTAGCGCCACTGGGTCAAATCATTCGTTCTTTTGGGATAGCTTTTCATTGCTATGCTGATGATTTACAAATATATATGCCAGTTATTGCAGGAAATGCATCTGATTCGGTTAAGTTAGCGACTTGTTTGGCTGCTGTGAGAAGTTGGTTATCAGCTAACTTCTTGTTACTGAATTCAGCAAAAACTGAGATGATAGCTATTGGACCAACTAGATTAGGACATTTGTATGGCAATTTTACTCTGTCCATTGATGATTCGGTCGTTCAGTGCAAGGATAGAGTAAAGAATCTTGGGGTAGTTTTCGATCGGTCGCTGTCATTTGATTTGCATATTAAAGAGGTGACTAAAGTAGCCTTTTTCCATCTCCGAAAAATTGCAAAGATTAGATCAATATTAACACTGAAAGATGCTGAGGTCCTTATTCATGCCTTTGTTACATCTAGGCTTGATTATTGTAATGTATTGTTCTCGGGGTTGCCTAAGAAAAGTTTGCGAGGTCTGCAGATGGTCCAAAATGCTGCAGCTCGTATTCTGACTGGATCATCTAAATACATGCATATAACTCCAGTGCTGGCCTCACTGCATTGGCTCCCTGTTCAGGTTAGAGCAGATTTCAAGGTTTTGTTGTTAACATATAAAATAGTGAATGGCCTTGCACCATTGTATCTGTCTGATCTTTTAAATTCTTATGTGCCTACGCAGGTGCTGCGCTCCCAAGGGACAGGACTTTTGACTGTACCAAAGGTTAGGAAGAAAACGGTTGGTGAGCGAGCCTTTTCGTTTCGTGCTCCAACATTATGGAACAGTCTCCCAGCTGATATTAGGCTGGCAAGTTCAATTGATGTTTTTAAATCTAAGCTTAAGACTTATTTATTCATTGCTGTGTATGAGTCCTGAATGTTCAGTGATTTCTGATGTTTCTGTATAGTGGTATTACTTCTTACTATTTTTTAATTTTTACTGTATTGTTTGCAATTTAATCTTTATTCCTGTTGTAAAGCACTTTGATGAAAAGCGCTCTATAAATAAATGTATTATTATTATTATTATAGATAGACAGAGACAGACAGACAGAGAGAGACAGACACATACATACATACATACAGACAGACAGACAGACACAGACAGACAGACAGAGACACACACAGACAGACAGACAGAGACACACACAGACAGACAGACAGACAGAGACACACACAGACAGACAGACAGAGACAGACAGACAGATAGACAGAGACAGACAGACAGACAGACAGAGACAGACACATACATACAGACAGACAGACACAGACAGACAGATAGATAGATAGATAGATAGATAGATAGATAGATAGAGAGACAGACAGACAGACAGACAGATAGACAGATAGACAGATAGATAGACAGACAGATAGATAGACAGAGACAGATATTGTTTGGCGCACACACACACACACACACACACACACGCACACACACACGCACACACACACACACAGTGTCTTTATTATTCTCTAGAGTGGTTCTCTTGTAGTCATTCTCCTGACACATGTATAAGGATAAACCTGTGGGATTATCTGTCCATGCTGCATATCTCTTTACTCTCTAGTCATGCAGAACACTGCCCATAATTAACCTCTCGTAAAGGACAGAGGACGACGAAACGACCTGGACAAAGTTAAAAGGGTCACTGCGTGTCGGACTGAGCAACAGCTTCATCCTTACGGGAGAGAGAAAATAGAACGACAAGAAAAGACGTATTTTAGTACAGTATTTTAATCAGATGATTTTCTGGAAGCAGTGCCGTCATCAAGGGACAACTGTCTCGGACCCAAACACCTTTTTTTTTTTTACACCATAATTATAGAGTATAATTGAGAAATATTTAAGGAGCGTCAATAACACCTGAGGAAAGTTATACAACACATTAGCATTCCCATTCATCTGAAAGACAGTTGAGGAAAATAACAGCCTGAAAATGCTGAGCATTCAAGAGCTTCACCAGTGACTATTATAAAGTACAACGTCCATAAACACAGCAGAGACATCGACATCTCAGAGCAGATCATCTACGAGATCTTATCACGAGAGCTTCATCAGTCCGCCACTTCAGAACTCGACTCTCTGATTCGGCTGATTAATGTCATTAAGCCAGGTTGATTGCACAGTGAGAACACTTACAAGCGGACGTAAACAGATCCAGTTTTACATCTGACGTAAACACACCCTCACTTCAAACTTATCAGAGAGAAAAAATATCACAGTTCACCAGAGGGTTTGTCAGCAATGATGATGGATGGTGGGGAGTAAAGGCCAGGCTTCGATCCGAACCAGTCCAGTGATGGGAAAAACATCTAGAACGAAATGTAACACACAACCCTGCCTCTTTTCATTTAAAAAAATATGAAACATTATTAATATGTGGTTCAGGCAATATGTGCATGTATTCTCTGATTTTCTTCACTGTATGTACATGTATAATAAAATGAAATATTTAATTGAAATTAAATAAATTGATTGCATTATTAAAACATTACATTATATAATTAATTATTCTTTTACAGAAGGAGTTTTTCCAGATAGTATGAAAATAGCTAAGGTAATACCTTTTTTTTTTAAACTGGAGATAAACATATTTTTAATAACTATAGACCAGTATCTCTCCTATACCTCAATTTTCCAAAGCGCTTGAAAAACTCTTTGTTAATAAATTAGATAACTTTATTGAAAAACATGAATTATTAAATGAAAATCAGTACGGATTTAGGTCAAATAGGTCTACAGGCTTGGCTATCGCGAAAATTATTGAAGACACAACAACCGCAATAGACAGAAATAAATACACAATAGGAGTGTTCATTGATTTGAAGAAGACATTTGACACTATAGATCATCAAATTCTTATTTCTAAATGATATACTTATGGAATTAGAGGAGTTGTTACATGTTAATATGTTGAGTTTGATGGTCAGAATGTATGAATATTGAATGTGGAGTTCCACAAGGCTCAATTTTAGGACCCGAACTTTTTATTTTATATATAAATGAGATTTGTGAGGTTTCAAAAAAATTACACTATGTATTATTTACAGATGATACAAATTTATACAGTTCAGGAAATGACTTGAAAACTTTAGCTAATAATATTGAAGATGAAATGGTTCAACTAAAATTGTGGTTTGATGTAAATAAATTATCTTTAAATTTGAATAAGACGAAGTTTATGATATTGAACAATAAAAGAAAAGGGGAAGTCAGCTTATCTATAAATAATGTAAATATTGAGAAGGTGTCTGAAATTAGATTTTTAGGAGTCACCTTAGATGAAAAATTGACGTGGAAAAGTCATATATTGCATGTTAAAAATAAGATGGCAAAAAGCCTTTTTATTTTGAATAAGGTTAAATACAGCTTACCGTATAATACAATGAAAATGTTATACTGTTCAATGATTTTGCCTTATTTAAACTATTGTGTAGAAATATGGGGAAATACATATCATAGTAACATTATGCCTTTATTTATTTTACAGAAAAGAGCCGTTCGCATTATTTTCAAAGCAGGATATAGAGACCACACAAATCCACTCTTTATTAGGTCAGGATTGTTAAAACTTAAAGACATTGTAGAATTACAAACTTTATTAGTGATGTTTAAAGCTAGAAGCAAAGCTCTTCCACATGACTTACAAAAGTTATTTGTTTTTCACTTCGGAAGATGGAAATCACAGACGGCCGTATGACTTTAACCCTCCTATTATCCTTGGGGTCAATTTGACCCCATTCAATGTTTAACGTCTGTAAATACATTTTTTTTTTTTTTTTGCTTCAGATTTAATGACTTTTCCTAATTTAATGGGGACAACTCTGTAAACATAAAATTAACCTGCTAATATTTTTTCAAAGTCCTGTACACATTTTGTAGCATCGGTGTTCCTTGGGGTCAATTTGACCCCAGGCTCTTTTAGCTGTATAATAAAACAGAAAAAAAAAAAAAAAATTCACACACATTTGTTTTGGTTGTTTTATTGAGATCACTATAACATGTTATAATTTGAATTTATAATGTTCATTGTAATTTTACATATTCAATATCATATTCAAAAAACATCCCTCTGTTTTAGGGCTCTAACCAAACATCTGTAGAATCTGAAGATCTGTAGAATTGCGAGAACCACTAGTAGTTCACATGACATGACATAATTCTCATCAGAACTAATAATTCTTTCCTGTGCCATGGGGAGTGGAAAACATCATTTTTGTGAGAACTTTGATGTTTCCCGTGCCATGGGGGAGGAGAAAACATAATTTTTGCGAGATTGACCCCAAACATAACTCGTGTTACTATCCTTGATAAAATAAATAGTTTTTCTTTCCAAATGTTATAGATTACAAAAATCTATACTTGGAAATATTATAAAACAAATAAAACACCAAATATATTTATACTTTTCCAATTTTAGGTCAATCAGTCAGATTTTATGTTGATTTGTAAATTTGTCCATAGTCGTGCAATGGGTATTCTGGGTGTATAAGGGGTTGGGTGGGGGGGGGGAGGGGGGGTGGTGGGTGGATGTCAACTTAAAAGGTTTCTTAAGTAGTCAACAAAGACAAATTAACTGAGACAAACCTTTGTAAAAAAAAAAAAAAAAAAAAAAATCATATTGTGGAGGTTTAAATTACTGGGGTCAAATTGACCCCAGTAGGTAAAAAAATGTTATCAGATTTGAGGGTAACAGGAGGGTTAAACATCTAATAGCACGAACAAACCTGAAACAAATGTGTTTGTCTGTTGCTGGAGTAAAAGCATAGAATCTTCTAAGGAAAGACTTAAAAAATTGTCAAAATATTTTGGAATTTAAAAAGAGTTATAAAAAGAAACAACTTGAATTATGTCAAACTGAATTTTGAATTGGATTGTATGTGGTCAGAGTATAAAAGTTTAAATAAATATCAGATATGTTGGAGATTGGGTGATGGTGGAGGGAACAGTGCTAATGCCATCTACTATTGATGTCTATAAAGGGGGCAGATAAATATAAGAATATTATTCTTCCATCTGCTCCTTTCTGATCATGGAAATGTGAAGGAAATTTCAAATGAATTGTATGTGATTAATATAAATAATGCATTTTCATGAAAAGAATAAAAAAAAAAAAAAAATGCCACAAAACACAACCCTGTCTCGTTTTGTTAAATTGTCAGCTAATGATCAATAATAGCCATTATAAAAGTAGAAGTATATAAGAACAGTAGGAAATAAAGACAAGCAGACAATTCAGTCAAATGCACAAAGTCAGTTAAATAAAGTTATGAAACTTGACTTTGCCCTCAGCCAAAATGAAATGCCCGGGAACAAATAATAGATTCATGAGACCAAAGATCGCCCGTTAGATATACACAAGAAGAATTATATCTCATGTTTAACCACTACAGACACATCAGAGCCAGCGGCAAACGTCGGAAAGACTAGTCGAGGAAAGGCTGTTGTTGGTGATCGCATGGATCTCACAACTCTGAAAATGTAGGAGCACATTTTCAAAATTAAGCTTTAAACAACTTCATTCTTGCCTGAAAAACTCTTAAAACTACATTTCGTGACACAATAACAGCCGTATTTTTAGAAATGATGCAGGTTTTCTCCTCCGCCATTGACGCTTTCTGGTTGGTGCAAGATGCATTCTGGGATACCTTGCGGTCTCAAGTCCACACAAGTCACCTCTCGATGCATCCGCGGTAAAAGGGGCGGATCAAGAACACATCCGGGATCTGAACTGGACTTGGCTAGATGTGAAATTTGAATTGGAACCGTACGTGGGCAATGACTGATGACGTTTCACAGGTCCACAAAAACACAAGTACAGAAAATAATGCATACTGAGAAATGGTCTAGGTCACCTAATGAAGACAAGAAATAAACACTGGGAGCACAAAAATAAGCAAGTATGTTTAGCAGGAATTCTGGGAAAACTATGGAACTTTTTTCATTTAGTTTGCATTAACTTCCATCCTCATCAATCAGCTAAGCACAAACAATAAGATTCAAACAAAGGCTCTCAAACATAATCACACACACACACGGATAACAGGACATGTAATGTCATTATCATGCTTTGTTTCCATCCATTAGCGCTCCGGCTCTTAAATGTCTTCCTGAGCGTTGTGTGCTTTTATGAAATCACTAATTAATCTTCTCTTCAGGCCTGTGACCCCAGAGGTCTGTCTTGTTTACTTGCTGTCGAGCTCTTGGAAAACTTATCAGACCTTCTAATATAAACACTCGCTGCAGTGGGCCAAAAGAAGGCAACTCGCTTTGCCCTTCTCAAAATTTATAACACCTCACAGCGAAAAAGACAGACAGCGAGCCAAATAAATGTTCTGATGCATTATGGTAGGGGTGGACAGCCCGACCAAAGTATTATATTACATATCATTTCACGGCAACAAATTACAATGGTTATTTTCACCTGAAAATGTACCCCCCCCCCCCCCCCCCCCCAAAAATGACAGGTATTTTAACTCATTTCATAGTTTTTTTTCTGTAACACTTTACAATAAGGTTCCATTTGTTATCATTCTAAAGCATTTATCAATTTTGGTCAACATTTACTAATACATTATTAACATCAAAAGTTGTATCTGTTAATACTGAACTAAGAATGAACGGTATTTTTTATTAACTAACATTAATAACGATTCATAAATACTGTAACATGAATTGCTCACTGCAAGGTCATTTTAGTTAATACATTAACTAATGGGACCTTATTGTAAAGTGTTACCTTTTTTTTCTTTATTCTTTGGAACTTGATGCAAATCAAAAGGTCAGATTTGATGAACCAAAGCTAAATCTAGACACCGCCAAACCCCCCAGTCCTGCATTACGGGTATTGAGTGATTTGGAGACAGAGCCAGGAGGGACATCACAACAAATGTGTCACGGTCCTTTTGTTCGGCTCGTTTCCCCATTTCAACCTCTTATTCCTAGGTTGCCATAGTAACACAAGAGTCATGAGCTGCAGTCAACAGCGTTTGCCAAACTAAACAAATGTTTCGACAGCATTTCAGCCGTTTCTCGACCCAAACTGAAGCATGAATGTCAGCTCAGATGGCAACTATAGACACATTCACACTGGTGTTAAAGTTGTCATTTGTATGCTGGCAAATGTTTAGCAACATTACATCGATAAATTAAATAAATATTCTGGCGTCTGCTCACGTCAAGGCACATGCACAATGGCGTTGAGTGTTTTAGCCAAGCAAGCACAATGGTTTCTTATCAGACAGTTGCAAAGCAGAAGGCTTGTGAGAGGTTTTCTTCAGATAATTTTGTTAAAGAAAGACAAAAAAAATGTTGCAAACACTTCAGTATTGGCTGACTATATCATCAGTTGATGCAATACTGGCAGACAAATCGCTGTTTGGATGAGCTATAGACAGGTTTTAGCAAATATCTTCCTGGAACCTCATTTTCATAAACCTTGGTCATAAAACATGCACAATTATAAATCAAATTGATTGTTTCTTCAGAATATGAGTAACCTAGACATGAAAACATCATTGCTTAAGAGTACAGTGAATAACAATCTGGGTTTCTTATCCTCAAACTGCCAATAACAATGAAGAGCTCGCGAGCAACTGAGCAACGAGAGTCGTCATGTGTCAATAGAGCACTTCCACATCGCACGCCAACGGCCCTTAAAGCTGCAGTCCGTAGCTTTTTTGGGGTTAAAGATTATCCAAAATACATATTTAAGAAAATACATAACCAGCCAGTGTTCAAAACTCTCTGCTTGCCTTAGCTCGATTCAAAGCGGTAAGCTTGTAATAATGTTTTTAACTCCAGTGGTACTGGTGGATTTCCACGGGAGATTCGAGCATGTGTTTGTGTCATTACATCACATCTGTACACACACATCTGTACACATAAAGAAGAGTCTCGGCTAGTATAAGCTATATTGTGTGTGAGGATGCTGGAGGTCGAGATTTATAGCCTTTTCTCACAGCACTTGATATAATTAAACTTATCAATTTGATGGCGGATCCAGAAAGGTTCAAACGACAATCACCAGTGACAACAGATTCACCCGCTGTAAAATGCAAAAGACTTCGTTCAGACGTCGGAGTGGCTACAGAAGAAAAGAGACTGCAACCGGACCCGTGAGAAAACAAGGATACATATCGGAAGGACATTACATGTAGTCACGCAATGCGGATGTTGTTAACATTAACAATTTGAGAACAAAGTATAATTTGCACGGTTTTTCGTGATATGATAACTTATAAGTGATTGTTAGATTTAATCAGCACGATTTACTGCAATGTCAGAAACAGAACAAAAGTGGATGTTTCTTACTAGTTCAGAGGACATTTTCCGGTGAAAATTATTATGTTGGTCATACTTCCAAAAAGAATAATCTGTGATTCTGAATGCCAGTATCGACACCGGCGCGGCGACTGACAGCCTCACAGTCTCCTCAAACATTGTGTTCATCCGCGCTGTGCCGTGTCGAGGGTGTTGAAGTACAACTCGCGTAAAGTTGATAATTCCGCGAATGACTGCAATTGCAGATTTCAAACAGAGATGGCGACAAAGAGGAAAAACGCCGGACTGCACCTTTAAAGATGCATGAGGAGTCACTGAGAATATAGCAAGTGCAGGGCCTCATTAAAGCCTTTGTAAAACTGTATGTATATTTAATATACATTAAACTTTTAAAATATAAAAAAGGTTAGATCTACAATGTTAACAACTGTGTAAACTATAGTCTGTGGAAAGGGTCCATTGCATATGACAATCTATGTAAGAATGTTTTTTACACATGCACAAATTTGTGTTCCTCATGTTGCATGAATGAGGCCAAACGTGAATGCACAGAATTCTCTATGTTTACTCTATAGAAAGGCCACTAAATCACTGTTCCTAAATTCATCCTGGAAAGCATTTTATCATGTGCATGTGAACAAATGCACAAACTCCACCTGAAAAAGTCCCACAGACATCATTTTATGATGAGATAGAACGCAATAAAAAGCATGTGAAGAGTTAGCTGTACGAAAGGCACGGCGAAGGCTTAATATTTCTCGGTTGCTGCCCAGGAGATAGGAAAGGAAAGTGCAATATTAAAAGAAAAACACACAGCTGTTGGAGGCTCATTGATTAACATGACCGAAGACTACTGGTGTTCCTTCTCCTGCGGGACTCGGCACATCGAAGCTGGCTCACTTTAACTACACAAAAAAATGCTTCTGCAAAAAGTTGATTTCATTGAGCGACACACTTTCAATTACAGCTGGCTGCGATCCCCGAGAAACCGTCCAGGGAAGTTACAGGGGTCAGACAAGAGCATAAAAACAACACGAGATGCAGCGACGAGTGATTTTCTTTTCATTTTCAGCTTTAAAAGAGCAAAGCAACTGGCCCATGAGACTGCTGCGAAACCCATAGCTCCCTTCCACATATTTAACCTTTACATTCATGTGAACTCGCTTTCCCTCCAGCAACACAAAACAACATGAAGTTCATCTAGCTGTCACAGAGAGACTCTGTTCCTAACTCAAAGATCCCAAGAGCTAGTAGTAGACTAGACAGTGCAGATTTTGCTAAAAGAGTGCAACAGCCTCAAAGGGGCTCATGATCACCCTTCTGAAACCTAAAACGACAAACACTTCACAGACATGCAAACATTAGCCACTGCAACCCGCAAGACCTCAAGTACAAAGTTGATTTGATTTGGGGAGAATATATCATATTTTCACTTAAATAACATGCAGTATTAACTCATTGACGGACTTTTCCGTCATTTTTGGGACAACGCTTCCCAGCCATTGACTGAATTTTACAGTAGGGGGCATCAACTGAAAGAGTACTGAATCTCCTGATCAAAACACAAGCGAAAAAGAAGCGTAAACAAGCGATAGCATATGTAAAATAATACGATCATCAACATTAAAACTCCCTATGTTGCCGAATGAAATGTCGACCCAGGACGAGCTACAGGACTGTGAAGCTTTGGAGGTGTGGATGGACTCGATCTACTCCATCTATGTTTTGATTACCGTTCTGGACGTAGTCTTTGAAAAAAAGTTTTTTTTTATGAAAATAACCCAAATTCAAGTGTTAAAAAATAATAATGCATGAAGCTAGAATAAAACAGGGTTTAAAAGCAGAGAGTCTGTTCTTTCTTTTGATATATTGCATGTTCAGATATTCATACAACAAAATATTCTGAGGGCCATGAAACTTTTGCGAAAACGATCAAAAATGCTGGTGCTGGCTGGCAACTTTTTCAAAAACGCTGGCGGGGAAAGAGTTAATACTAACTAAAACTATTACAAATAATTTTAGTTGATTGAAATTAAGCTGAAATAAATTAAAATATAAATATAAGATTAAAAAAAAATTAAAAACGTTTTTTTTGTTAAACAGAAAATGAGAAATGTTGCATTGGGAACTAACTTAAATTGAAATAAAAATAAATTAAAGCTAAATAGGAATATAAAAAAACTACTGAAAATGACAAAAGGACATAAAAAATGGCTCAAATTAAACTACAATTAAAATGAAAACTGAAAATATAAAATAAAAGTTTCAAAATATTAACAAACACTATATTAAGTAGTATAAAAGTAATGCTGAAATAATGATAGCATCACATAAATTCACTTAAGTATTAGCTTTAGACTTAAGAACCAACATATTAACCAGAAAATATAAATCTTTCCCTCTTGCCATTTTCCTCTAATTTCACCCTGCCTTCAGACTTTTGTTGATCTCTTGAGACATCAGGTCATTAAACAAGTTTGCACACACAGATCACCAGGCTAGCTTTCATTTTCCCGGCATTAATTCAGACCTGTCGATCAGAGAGTGTTAAACCTCCACACAGCCTGAGGGACGTCCTCACCGCAAACCCTCAATACACAACACAACCATAAACCACAGGCCATGCCAAAGTCATAACCATACATTACAGTCATCCAGAGCTATTTACAGCACCAGCCCATCTATCCCACCGGAACATCAAAGCCACTGGGAGCGTTTGGAAATATCCTCACTGGCCACTCAAAGGACAGACCATTAGCTAATGATGTTGCACAACTCAGTTTGATCTTGCCAGTTATATGGTTGTAATAGGACGTGAATGCACAAACAAAATAAAAACATGATGCTGAAAGCGTCGCTAATAATACACTCATTTACCTGCACAAACAGACATGCCTCACTTTAGAGTGAACAAGCAAAATGCAAGTAATTAAGTGTCATTCTGCGGATGCAAATGTACAATATTATTCATAATTTAACAAATAATAGATTGCGGCATCCTAGCCTTGTAACCTCTTTTGCAATTAACGCACTGCTTTTATAAGCTTAATTAATAGCCACTGCAGCAAAACACACACACACACACACATACACACACACACACACACACACACACACACACACACACATGTAAACTAGAGAGATACATTTCTGCTGCAGTTTACAGAGGATCCCTGAGGGACACATACAGTACGCATTAATCAGAAGAAATGGGACACATGAAAATATGAATCCTTTATGGCCAGTAGATGCACGTTTGGAGAAAGTTTACAGCATTAAATGAGATATGCAAGTGTTTTTTCTCACCTATATAAATCTCAGCTGGTCATCAGATCATGTCAAAACCAGGGCTTGACACTTACTTGGTAGGAACAGGAATGCAATAAAAACTTTTAGGGGCGCAATGAAAATGTACCAAATAATGATTTTTTTTTCAATTAAACATTCACAAGCAAATGCTTTAATTGATTAGAATACAAAAACTACACAAGGTAATAAACAGATTATTGTACCAATAGTAAACTCTATGTGCTAAAACAATGTTCTTAGTCTCTCCTTCTTGAGACGGGGTGGCCCAGCACTCATATTCATACAATAAAATCATAGCCTTTTGAAGTTTAATAATCACATTATGGCTATTCCTGTGTTCTGACCCCCAAATTAAGACCTCTTAAAATAGCAATTAATATGTTTGTTATGCCATTTAAGATGTTTGGCGATTCATTTTCTGCATGATAGTCGACTAAGTCGGCAAGATGTTTTTCCTCAAACTTCTGATGCAATGGTTCCGAATAAAGAAAAGCATGATCGACACCAGCTGAACACTCGTCGCTTTCTCTACGGGACAAACTCTGCTGTAGCCTGAAGATATGATCAGAAATAATTTACCCTCTTCCACCCTTCCCACGCTTTTATCTCTATAACAAGCAGTTTGGACTTTTGCAACATTTGCGCATCTGTTGCCTCGACACCTGCTTTGTTTTCATTGGGAAAAAAACCCCAAACCAAGTGTAGCAGCTGCTTATTTAAATTCGATGGTATTCTGGCATTCTCAACAGATGATCCATTGTCCTACAATATCTAAATTCAAAATCAAAAATTTTTGCATGATAAACATAGTGCCTGCAGAATACTTTTTCATGAACAGTTGTAGTAACTGTGGTTTTAATTCTTGCATACTATATAGTACGGTCAGTACGTGAATTGGGACGCAGCCTGTGTTGAGACTCAAAACTGACTGGGCGTTCAGGAGAGGACAAACGTTCAGAGCACGGCTCATGAACCGGGATCCTGCGGCTGTCGTGAATTTTACGGGCGGTAGTGACCGAGAGACTCGCCTTCGCCCCGGACACACAAATCAACATCAGACTCAGTTCTGCGGAAGGCTCAACTTTCTGGGAAAGCATTGATTGTGGGTGCAGCCTTCTGGGATCAATAGAGCTCTCATTGTTTAAAGCAATGGCCTTTAGCCCATAAACAGCGTTTTCTGCAGAAGCGATCGAAAGTCTTATGACCGTCTTTGTAATAATGAGAGATGAGCCCGATCTGGAAAGCTTTTGGCTCCCTCTCTATGCCTGAAATTTGCATTCTTTCAATGCTTTTTTGCAGATGGAAAAAGAGGATAACAACACCCATTTGCCCTGATTAGAATACAGCACAACAACCCATTTTGTGCTTAAAGGGATACTTCACCTCTGGAAAGATGAATGTGTATTTAAAATGGGTAATTTATGTAGAAGAAATGTGAAATTATTTTTGAATTTGGAGCTTTCTAGACTGAGAAAAGCCAGAAAATGTATTTTTGGCTTATGTGGATGAAAGACAACAACTCCCAGAATGCACTTGCTTCGCGGAGGCCACGCCTACCGGTAACAGAGCGCAGTAGTTAAACAACAAGTCTAGGCTACTGGTGAGTCTCCGTGATGAGTCTGCCCGGTATTTCGAGATCGCACAAAATGTCCGGGATTCGGCTTTTGCGTTCTACAGTCGCCATTCATCATGTTTACTGAGGCGAGCAGGACGAGTGAGGGCCGCGGGAGAACGACGCGAGGCCGGTGGCGTGATTACTGATGAGCGACACCTGTGAGACGCACCGGTCTCGTATCTCTCACGGAGGAGCGGGAATTTTCTTAGCAATGTTAAAACGCACATCAACCGATCACATGTTTAGCGTTCATGTAAACACTACATTCAGATTCACCAATCGGAATGAATTCAACTAGATTTAAACAAAAGGTGTGCATGTAAACAATGAATGACGACTGCAGAAAGCAAAAGCTGAATCCAGGATATTTTCACCGTCGCCCGTCGGTGTATGAATGAGTGAGTGAATGGGTGAATGTGAGGCAAATTGTAAAGCGCTTTGGTGGCCATTGGGTCTGTGAAAGCGCTATATAAATGCAGTCCATTTACCATTTACCATTTTGTACGATCTCGACGGCCGGGCTAAAGAGGATGGTGGTAACCCCTACTACTCAGCTTTCTCCTACTAAGTTACTCAGCTTTCTCCACAGAACAGGAGCCTACTAGCTTAG
Source organism: Tiaroga cobitis (assembly GCA_030578255.1). Classification (NCBI taxonomy): domain Eukaryota; kingdom Metazoa; phylum Chordata; class Actinopteri; order Cypriniformes; family Leuciscidae; genus Tiaroga; species Tiaroga cobitis. Next base: position 44,818,202 of record CM060606.1, read on the forward strand.
CTTCCAAAAAAAGATGTCTGACACTATGTGTACATTCTGTGAGTGAGATCCCACCCTCTATGGGCGGGTTGAGAACATGCGGGACAGCCTCTGCTACTGACTGTAGTCTTTAGCCTCCGGCCAAAAAATCCTCAGATGACGCAAAATGACGATTTTTGCGCCATCTGAGGATTTTTTCCAGACAAAAAATACATAAATCTCTCGTCTCAGGGGATATGAGGGTGGAAAGCACGGTAATTTGAAAATACTACAGGTTTCCTACTAATACAAAGCTTAATGCTAAATCCTGAAGTATCCCTTTAAAGGAACAGTTCACCCAAAACTGCTGCTTACATTATCTTTTGTCGATGTCATTAGGGTGAACATAAAACCTGTCAAGAACATGTCCAGGTATATTTCACCCTAAAATCAAACGAAAGGATTAATAAGAAATTAGATTTTACATAATGAAAATTTAGAAGCATGTGCAGATTTAAAACCTATAAACAAAATGTTCCACAAACATTTTGGCAACATTGCATGTATTTGTGACTAAAATTGAACTTTTCTCAAAGTGAACTTCTACTGAGAAGTAGAATGCCGAACTGCAACCAAAATTCAACATTGTGAAACATTTTGTTCTTTTTGCACAACCAAAAGCAAGAACTTTGAGGAACATGAACCAGAAAATGTTGTGTAACTTCATTAACTGTTGATTACAATAACAGCCGCTCAGAGCTCTTGTTCCACCTGTCAGGGAGCAATGTGTTCACTTCACATCATTTTCCACCAGACAGGATAAAGTCACATATCTTGTTAGCGGCAATTTCCTTCAGAACAGTCTGTCACTGACGTCGCTCCATCTCAGAATCTCATGAAAAGATTCAATAGATCTCAGTCTGAGCACGCAGCAGCAGTGGTGTCTGGGGTGGCACAGGGGTTAAAGCCAAAAAGAAATCTTTTGACTGAAAAATGTTCCTCGGCCAAACCCCATTCCACAGCCTGTCACACACACACAGTTTAAGAGCAGTTTTTCTTCTTCTTGTAATTAGGAGTATAGTGAGTACATGCTTCACCTTCACAAATGAAATACTCAAAGAACTTTTGCATTTAAAGAAAGGCCATTTTGAACTGCGTTTCTATTATTTACACCTCCAAATTTCAATGTTTTACAAGACTTGACTTGACTTTTTGTGATGTAGTCATACAAATAATTAACCATTTGCATTTAACACAAGTTTTTATTTCTCAAATAATAAAAGCGAACAGAGCTTTTGCCGAAAAGTGAGCTAATATCGCAAACTATACATAATAGAATATCTGTTTTTAACCTAGCCATTATAAATAAATAATAAAATGTTATTTTTTTTATTTGATCTATGTTGATTATATGAAAAGTGAACAGCATGAGCAGGGCCGTACGCAGGTGTTTGAAGGTAAATAAAATAAAAGGGTTTACAGTAGCAGTGGCATAAATTATTTGTCACGGGGATAACATTCTTAAACATGAGAATCAGGGATTCATCAAGGATTATTTGCCATAGGCCTATGTTTTATGATATGAAAAAATAAACGTGAGCGGGAATGGAAAACCCGGAGTGGACTCAGAGCGGAGTGATTACAGAACGCTTAGAGTGCTTTCGCTCCACTCCAGGCTTTGATCAATTCCCCCTTAGCAGGGTGAATACACCTCATCTTTCCTTAATTTAAGACCTATTCAAACTGAAATGAAGACATTTATCACACTATTTGAGCAATGTAAGCATACTTATGGCCTTAAAATTATGAAAAGTGAATTTAAGACATAAGGACAGGCGGGAACCCTGCAATTGACGGAAAACCGTCGTAGACTCGCTGCAATTAACGGAAATCTGTCGTAGCGACGGAGAACTTTAATCCCTGGGTGGCATTGGACACCCCTGACATCTGATTGGACACCCCAACATTTTATTCGTATGGCATTTTGATGCTGATAGAAATTTAGTGGAGAAAAAAAAAGTGAAAGTGACATGCGAAGGCCAAGTGTGGTAACCCATACAGAATTTGTCCTCTGGATTTAACTCATCCAAGTTAGTGCACACACATTAGTAGTGAGTAGTGAATACACACACACACACACACACTGGAAACAGTGGACACACACACACACCCGGAGCAGTGGGCAGACATTTTTTGCTGTGGCACCCGGGGAGCAATCAGTGGTTAGACGCCTCACTCGAGGGCATCTCAGTCATTTCCAGCCATACTGAGAATCGAACCCGCAACCTTCGGGTTACCAGTCTGACTCTCGAACCATTAGGCCACGACTGCCCCATTTGCTTTCACTTCTTGTTGAAAGAAGCATTTATTTTGATGTGTGGCGGCACAGCATATTATTAAGAGAAAATTAATGTTGCAAGATATAGAAGATTAAGAATACATGGAGGTCGCACCCTGTAGAAACTCAGAGCTGTTCAAAATCCTGCTATAATGTTGTGTAGTTGTTCTGGTGCCACTTCACAAGATCAACAAGGTGCGTGTTTTGTTTTGTTTTAAATGCCGGGTTATGTTTAGACATGGTCTCTGGACCATCTGAAGTAACCTTGGCCCCCTCATGTATAAAACTCTAGTTTAGACCTTCACTTCTTCCTGCCAGATACTGTCAGTGAACTGCAGGTCTGTTTAAGTGCATTCTGACTCTTATGTTGTGAATGACAGGATTCCTCGATTTTATTGGCAGGTTGGAAATAAACGCAGGTTGACATGCGGCTATACCCACAGGGATACAAGCGTGCCTTGCGCACTGTAAATAAAGCAGCGAGAAAGATAGACAATGCTAAATTGAACATGTATGTGTAAACTTAATGGCTGTATCAATAATGCAGCACATGATTCACAGCAGGAGAATAAACCAAAAAGTCTCCATGCATGATGTTTATTCAGGTCTTTCTTACATCCTGAAAGGTTTGATCCGATCACTGAAGCTCGACTGATAAAACATTCATGCAAAGACGAATCCTGTGGGCTGACAGAGGTGAAGGAATGACAAAGAGCCGCAAGCTAATACCCTTCCGTCAGCAGTGATTTGATCTTGCGGCAATTCAAAGGCGGGCAATTCCTCAGAAAAATAGGCTGTAGGCTTTTGACATAACTTAATGCCTTAATGGTTATATGCATAATATTTCAAGATTTTGCAGGTGCAGAGTGGACAGGCTTTAATAACCCAATCAGTCAAATAAATAGCATAGAAAGGGATGGTGCAAACCTGCTAGCTCTTGCGCTAAACTCAAAGAGCTAAGCTATGAACGACGTACAGTAGCTGGTAGGACATTAGTCTCGTTTAGCTAGATTTTGGAATATCAGCAAAAAGTCTGTCCATTTATCAGCTAATAAAAACAAACATGAGTATCATTTGTTAGGTTTCATTTGTTAACATTAAGGGGAACTTCACCACGGGCAAAATGGGATTTCTATAAAACTTGTCTGCCTATGCAGTAGAAAGGCGAAAACAATCGAAATCGGTGCTATAGCTTCCCTTTTGACAAACAGGTAGGAAAACTTCAACACCCATAATGCACTGGGCATGTTGCCGTCCAAGGCCACTCCCACCAGTCTGCTATGAATACGCATACCAGAGTCAAATACCGCCTTGCTTTAGTAGGAAAACCTTCGCAAACTTTGCAAAATAATAGTTTTGACTTGTATTGTTCCCGGCTGCAAGAATTCAAAGAGTAAACGTTTAGCGGGAGTGAGTTAATTTCGGTTTCCGGTGAAGGATCCAGCGTGTTGCAGAAAGCGGCTATAGGCTTCAAAGAATCAGAAATATGGTAAAAAAAACATGCGACGGGAAATCTGAAAAGCCTCCGTGTTTATAGTCCAATCTGCTCTACACTTCTAGGTCAATTACCAATAAATGTGCATCGAGGCCGAGCAACTGATGGATGAAAGTAGCAGTTCCTGCTGAATTTTACAGTAAATTAGCATACATGCTTTTACATACAGCAGTAGTATAACGCCCTTCGGTTTCACTAACAAGGGCGATACAGCTGACTGATGTTTTGTAGGTAATTGGAATAAAGGATACATCTGTAGCCTTTGCTTGCAAGAACAATCCACAGAGCGGGAAATTACAGCCCAGTCTGTGGTTTTTGAGTAGTTTGCATAAATCCACTGGTTTTGAAGTCAGATGCATTTGATGTGAACCTTCAAATGAGTCTCGGGTGATGTAGCATTATGAAGAACACAAGATTTGGGTCACCTTTACTGAGCAGCTGAGTGTGTAATGAACGCTAATATAATTGTACTCTCTTAGTATCATATACAGACCTTTATATGAAGACATTTTTTCCATTCACAAAATTTTGTCATCATCTAACATTTATTTAAAGTTAATCATGGCAAATATTCATGGTCAAGGTTGTCTAAGATAATGCAAACATTGACTCTTAAAGGTGGGGTATGTGATTTTCTTTTTTGACAATTTTTTCAAAATCACTTGAAATCCTATTCTTAACCCACTTACAGCCACTGAGTTAGAAGCAACGAAATGAAAATTAAGCAATTTAATCATCTGTGGAACGGGCAGGACTCGAAAAACTACAGCCAATCATTTCCAAGACCACCTAGAATCATTGGACAGAAAATGTGTCAATCAAACGGTCGTACCCCCCCCTCCCCCCATACCCCTCGCGCGCGTGTCCCCTTCGTGCGCATACTCAAAGCTCGTGACCCAGTCACAGTAAGTGCAAGTCGCCCCGGTACAGAGAAGTGCAATCTCGCGCATCTGAGTTTTGCAGTTGCATGATTGCGCGTCCATGCTCTTCGAATGGGTGGAGTCAGGACCAGCGTTGGAGGAAAGAAGGTAGGACCTTTTGAGTTGTGTATTTTCAAAATCTGCCGGCCGTTTTGCAAATCACATACCCTACCTTTAAATAAAAACGGCAGTTCTTAAAGAAACAAATTAAATTAAGAAATTTAATTTCAGTTTACATCTTGTTTTTTTTGTTGCCGTTTTAGCATATTTTAAACCTCGTTTTGTCTATTTTAAATAATAAGATAATAAGAATGAGAACATAAGCCATCTCAGGCTTTCAGTGAACGTTAGAGCTGATAGTGACGGTCATATATCATGATGTTTTGCCTAGAGACAGAAAGTGGTTCTATCGACTATCACAACAAGAGCAACTTCTTCCTTTGAACAAATCGAGCTCTATAGCTGTAAATCCTGCTGTTAGCCGCAACCAAGCCCTGTGATGTTTTCCGACCGCATGCTGTCCTGGCTGATTTACACATGCCTTGCCACCATGGCCGTTTCGCAAAAGTGGGTTTTCCAATCACCCGCCCTTATCTGCAGGTGGTGTAACCCCCCGGAAACTCAGAGACGGATGAGATAAATCTACATCCAGAACACACACATTCCCTCTGTGCATGAATGCAGGGATAGATCACTGCAGACTGCAGAGCTATGCTGATAGATTCATCAGAAATGGTGGACAACAAACTCCCTCTACGGTGAGAGACGGAGGCAGAGACTCATACACACTTGCAGTGAAGTGCAGAACTAAAGCACAAGCATCTTAAACTGATCATGTTTGTGTTCACATCTATCAGAGAGCAACTCTGTAATGAGCCAACAGATAATCAAATTACATACACTGTCTGCTATAGGAAAATGATATGGTCATGCTAGCAATTTATAACATAAAATACAAATAAATTCAATAAATGTAAAGGCAACCCATTAAAACCTCAAAAAGATGTCTTTCAGAACAAGTTAGTCGAATCAATTAAGCCCTCGTATGTATTACAAGTTAAAGCAAGAAGAAAATACTGTTACCTACTTTAAGTCCATGGATTGTCACAGTTAGTAAACTAGAAAAATGAACTCTTTCTACCATTTCAATACGATATTTGCATTGGAATTAAAACGCAATAACTATAATATTAGAAAGCGGTCTTTCTTTTTCACTTTAATGCATAAAACGAATAGGTTTCTGAGCCAAAGTGACACAAAATGATGGAGCATGACACATTTTACAATGTATTCTTACTATATGCTTCCATCTCAAACATATGTCAATATCGAGCAAACATCTCAATGCTCAATGAAACATCAAATCGACTCATCTGATGTGTATGTGGTACGTGTGACAGATCTATGAACACAGATGGATGGTCTCAGAAAACACAGAGCATCTATCTTCCTCTTTGACTAATTCTGACTGAAAATCAATTTCCATTAGGCTGACTCACAACTCTGAGTGTCTGGATCACCTTTATTTTATTTTCGAATCTGCGCCCTCGGTTTCAAATTGGGCCCGTTACAGATAGGGGATAATTTCTCCTTAAACAGACCTTTCTCTGGCTGTAATTCATGTGATTATACATTAACTCCAGTTCCAGTTAATTACATAAAACAAGTTAGTGAGAAGAACGGTGTGAGATTGAATCTTACCTCAGCGCCCGTCAGGTAGAACGCAGAGAGAAGACCACCGACGTAACGGATGTTCACCTCAAACAGGGACGCCTCTCCGTTCTGCAGAACACAAACAACATTAAGAAATCCATCTTTGTGCTTTAGCAACATTATAAATGACATGCTTTAGTAAATGAGGAAAACATTCTTCAAAATGCTATGGGCACGTTTGACCTAAATATGGGTTGGGAAGCTTTGAAATTAGTGGGGAACAAAAACATAAAATGCATGAAAATCTCTTAAAAGCGGCCACATTATGAGGAATCAACTTTTTCGTAATCCTTGTTCATTGTACTATACTTAGGCATAACTTTAAGATTTATGTTTTTGAGTTGCATATAAAATGTCCATCTATTTGGATTACGCAGTTTTAACAAACGAATAAAATTGATGCATATTTGTCATGCGTGCATAAATAAAAGATTCCTATAAAAGTAATAAACTGCATGTGTTGTAAATACACATTAACCAGGTTTATATATTTATCATAAATATATCTGACAAATGTGCATCACATTAACTGTTAAAACTGTGATCCAAATGCATGGAAATTGCATATGCAATTCAAATACAAAAATCTTAAATTTAGGCCTCTATTTTTTGTCTGTATGAAACTTTCAAAAACTCTATTCTTAAGGGACAGAAAGAGGGAAACTATTACTGTTTTGGCACAATAAATGGTCCTTAGAGAAATAATGAAAAGCATGACCCCTTTAAAGTACATTCTACATCTCAAAGAGTGATTTCTGAATCCGTATACAGCCCTGACCTCTGGACGTATCGCTCAGCGACCCTTATTCGACACGCCGCACTGCTTTCATTCAGCAGGGAAACTGCCAAGATCTCTGAGGCCAAGGCTGGCAGGGTACACCATTATTAAACACTTTTAAATGATGTTTCCTGGCGTTGGGAGTCAAAGGAGGCTATTGATTTATGAAGAGCATGCTAATAGAAGTTGTAACATGCAATTTCCACAGCAAGTTTGTTTTTGCCATTGCAATTTTTTCTCATTAATTTTGCTTCATCAAACTTCAAAATGATTACATTCAAAATCACTCAGATCGAAGTGATCTAAAGCCTGTTATTTTATAAAGGAACAATTCACCAGAAAATAATTCATCCGTTTACTTTCTTCAACGGAACACACAAAAAACTGACAGAAAGTTTATAATAAAGATCGAAAAAGTACAAAATGCTCCATACAAAAGTTTTCTTTTTTCTTTTTTTTACTTTAGAAGACTAAAATAGTACACAAGTCATGTGAACCATTTTTGTCTTTACTAGAGCTTGAAGGGCTTTAAAATAATGATAATGTCAATATTTTACTTTTGGATAAACTATTCCTTTTTAAGAGTCTACAAAATTGTCATATTGGTGCTGGTCATTTAACTTGTTCTTTAAGATCATGAACTATACAAAAACAAAAATATATCTCTTTGCAAATTCTCTAATAAGGGATTTTCCTGCCATTAAACCATTGCAAGCTCTCAGATCAGATTTGGACTGAATAAGTCTGTGTTGTTCAGTACTCGAGACCAGCAAGCCACAACAAACAAACCTGCGCTTGACATGTACTCCGATTCACTACAAATGACTCAATTGAATCAGATTTGGTTTGAATCAGTCCAACAAATCCTTCACTGAATGAACTCAAAGCAGTTACTCAATCAACAATTTAGGCCCGGTTTCACAGACAGGGCTTAGATTAAGCCAGGATTAGGTCTTAGTTCAATTAGGACATTTCAGTAGCTTTTGTAACCATACCTTAGAAATAAACATTACTGGTGTGCACCTAGAGACAAAACAATGACACTGACATATATCAGTGCAAGTTGCTTTAGTTAAAACAGCTCAATAATGCATTTTAGTCTGGGACTAGCTTAAGCCTTAATTGTCTGTGAAACCAAGGGGAAATGATCTAAATGTTGGCTTACATCCCCCACCTCATAGATGATTAAGTAGACCAAAACTGCATTTAAATGTTGTGTTTTTTATCCAGTGGGCTATTAGATAATGGAGACGATTAAGAGGAGTTAAAGCCTGGGAAAGGCCCTAAGGAGATATAATATGTCAGCATAATTATGATCACTTGAGTTTGCAAGGAGTTGAGGTGACAAGAGTCCTTATTGACTCGAGGCCACTTTCAGGAAGGAAGCAGAATCTCTGGAGTAGATGATAAGAGAATTATAGCAGAGAAGTGTAGAGAGCAATCTCCTCTTCAATCCATTCATCGATGCACTGATCAACAGCACACTTTAATCACACTCACATCTGACATCCAAACGGTTCCAGCTCAATGTGTGTCTGAAGCATTGCAGAAAGACAGCAGACATCTTAAAGCCGTCTTCAGAGCCATGTGTCAGACAGAGAGAGAGAGAGATAGGAGTATCCAAAAAACACAAGACTTCACTGTGAGCCAAAATGAAAGTAATCCCAACACACACAGAGCGTATTTCCGTCTTAAATCAGCAGCAGCACAATGCACAGCGGTAAAAAGAGCATGTTTGAGGAAAGCACCCTAAACAACTACGAATTAAGAGAGGGTTTTAAAAGGATTATCCCGAAAGAAATCAAACAAATCCCAAGCTACAGCGCTTAAGTAGGTATTTGTGGGTAAATATGTTTGTGTATGTGGATTTCTTTCCATTTTTACACTGAAAAAAAAAAATGGTGTAGGAACGATTTTCACTCATAAATTCTTTCCATTTTTACACTGAAAAAAAAAAAATGGTGTAGGAACGATTTTCACTCAGAAATTGCAGGTAGCAAGTACCACATTGAACTAGGGTACGTTTACATGACAACGATGTGCTAAAAACGGACACGTTTTTCCTTTTCATTTTTCGAGTAGAGACAACAAACTTGCCAAAATGATCCCCGTTCAAACGGATACGCGAAAACGTCTAAAAACGTTGTATTATGCGTGTCAGTAGTGGGCGATGACACTTTGTAGAGCGTAACTGTTTTAACAAATTCACATTTTTGTAGTTAAAGGGGCTATGTGTAGGTTTTTACTTAAAAAAATCTTTAAGATAGAGTCTTCGTTTGTACATTTATAAGCCAACCATAATGTAATAGAAAGAATGACACCTTAATGTCCACCACGGTTGCCTCTATCAGTCTGTAGGCTCAATTGTGGTTGGAGGAGTCACAAAAAATTCACAAAATGTGTCGTCATGCGCGTTCTCGTCTACTTGGGCTTGCATCCGTACGGCAGCCATTAGTAAGCAGCAGCAATCGCTAGCAGTAGTGTTTCAAATGGACTCTGCGGACGGAAAGAAGCGACCAGCCTCCAGCACAATCCAGATACCCACGGAAACTCCTCGTAAGAAAAAAACAAAACAAAAAAACTCATCTGATGCGGCCAACGAGCGTGCGCACCGAGAACGAGCATGAGACTGGCTGCAGTTTCACTAACGGCCACTGGTGTCAGTAACGGTAAGAAATTTCAGAACTTCCGCAATGCTCCTTCAACACAGAGACGATAACAGTTTCAAAAACTTGCTCTTTGAAGTTTGCGTTTTCAGTCCCCAAAACACTGCTGTTGTGTAAATGAAGGGCCAAAATGCATTAAAAAGTTTTCTGTTAGCTCCTTAAACGTGAAATTCTGAAACACTGAAATAGTATTTTGTTGTAAAATGTACTCAAAAAATATTTATGTAGCAACGTATATAAAATAAAGAGTAAATTAAATTAAACAGTATTTTGTTGTAAAATGTACTCCAATAGTCTGTTTATGTTGCAACATTTATAAAAGAGTAAATTGAATTGAAATAAAATTAAATTCAATAGTATTTTCTTGTAAAATGTACTCCAACAGTCTGTTTTTATGTTGCAACAAAATTATAAAATGGTAAATTAAATTCAATAGTATTTTCTTGTAAAATGTACTACAATAACCTTTATGTTGCAACATTTATCAAATAAAGAGTAAATTAAATTAAATAGTATTTTCTTGTAAAATACACTCCAATAATCTTTTGTTTTATGTTACAACATTTATAAAATATAGAGTAAATTGAATTGAAATGAAATTCGATAGTCTATTCTTGTGAAATGCAATACATGATGTCCTGAAAATGTTGATATTTTCTTTCTTTCAGTCTTTTTCTCCACAGCGACAGGGTTTTGCTACACATTTGCCTTAAGCTGTCCATTACCCTTCACCTCTGTGCTCCATAATAGCCGGGTGGTTTCAATCAGGTGCGTTGCGTTATTGTAACCGCTGGACCTCTGGGCTGTGGTGTGGTCATGGGTAATGGCTGCGCTGTCAAGCTAATGGCACCAAATTAGCATTTTAATTTCTGCAGGTTTGGCAGCCGGTGCACAAGGAAGGCTCGTGGAGAGATGCTATAGAGATACTATTGTTAGAAGCACAAAAATGGAGCGCAGTGATACAATGAATAAAATTACAGCGGCTAAAAATACAGCGCGCTGAAAGCTCCCAGTACAACGGGCTCAGGATTGAAGACGCAGCGCCGTCGTGTTGTTCTGTGCCTCATGCTGGAAAGCATTCAGTTGAACAGGCACAGATTTGGTTTGGTTTGGATGCGGGCATGTGCTAATGTGATTATGTGTGTGAGGATGTGTTGTGTGCACAGAAAGTCTGCTTGCAGGAAACTCAAAACCGTTCAGGGTTCAGAATAGCATACTGGTGCTCAATCCAAACCATTTCGGAAGTACATACTGTTTTTGATTCATTATTTATCAAACTGACATTTTAGGAATAAAAAAAAGTTTTTATTTCCAATATATTATTGGACAGAGAAATTCAAAATGTAAGAATCTGTTCCTTTTTCAATTCTTGACTTTGAATTGAATTAAAAATATACAGTATATACTGTAAATAAATGCATGATTAATTTTGACAAATAATGACAATTTATTCTGATATGTGGAACAAATGTTTTCTCTAATTAGACACATTACTCAAAGATAAATACTGTCATAACAATAAACAGCTATGAAAGTGTATTGTATATATTTATTTATTTATACATACACTACCGTTCAACAGTTTGGGGTTAGTAGGTTTTTTTTTTCCGGCAGCTAATACTTTTATTCAGTAAGGACACATTAAATTAATCAAAAGTGCCAATATGGACATCTTATAATGTTACAAAAGATGTCTATTTCAAATAAATGCTGTTTATCTGAACTTTCTATTAATCAATTATTCATTTTTCAACAGTTTTCAAAATTGATAACTAGATATGTTTCTTGAGCAGCAAATCAGTATGATTTCTGAAGGATCATGTGACACTGAAGACTGGAGGAATGATGCTGAAAATTCAGCTTTGATCACAGGAATAACTTACATTTTAACATTTTTAAATTGTAGTAATATTTCACAATATTTTTTTGTCTGTTTATCAAATAAATGCAGCCTTCGCAAGCATAAAAGGCTCCATACAAAAACATTAACAAATCAAACTTTTGATTGGTATATACTGTATAAACTTTAAATAAATAAAAGTAATTTCTACAGGTGTAATTTCACATGCAGCTTCACTCACGTGCAACATGATAAGATCATGCCTGTATGAAACGCTTATTGTAGAATAATGCATACTGTTTCAGACACTATTTTTGTGTGTGAGCGGGAAATAGAAATACGTGTCGCACATCTTGATTCCCTTTAAACGGTCAGGCAGGTGTTGGCAAACGTTGACGGATGTGTTAGGTCTACTGTTACGGTCTTCACTTAGCATGTGGTAACACTAACAGTCCAACTCCCACCAACTAAACATGCTTAAATTAGTAATAGAGATTTGCAAAAAACAGGCTGTGATTAAAGCCGTCAGTGATTAGTCGTAATTAGCCCTCACTGATCATCAGAGTGGACCAATTATTGATCCATCTCCAGTCAAGAAGCTTGATTAGATTGACGGGGTGTTTTTACACACACAGCGTCTCTCGCTGGAGGTCGTCGGTCGTGGTTTTGTTGGATGTAGTAGGTGTCGTACCGCCGGGACCCGTAATGTTATCAGTGGGCTGTGCAACTGGCCAGAGCTCAGTTGGGATGTGCTGGAAGTAAAAATAAGATTCATTCTACAAAGATGTTTCCTGCAATCAGCCCTCTTTCCGTTAAAAATTAAGATCGTGGAGAGAAACATGTTTGCAAATGCAGGAGTGAATAATACATCATAGCATGAAAAAAAAACACACAATAAAAAAATCTGATTTGCGGAAAAAAAAGGCCCAATATTTGATGACGTGGAGTTAAAAATTTCAATACAAACTTTATCACATACTAGTTTTTGAAGATGTTTCAAATTATATTATATACTTGCTTCATATTATACACTTAACAAAGGCAGTTCAAATGTCAAGACAAGAGTTTTGCTTTTAAGGGTAAAAAGTATTCAAAATCATTTCACTTTGAAAATATGTTAATTCTGCTGTCACTGGCCACGATTAGCCGTAAAATAATTTTATATGAAAGTTGTGATAATTGAACGGACAGTTCAGAGGAAGATAGGAATAAAGGATAATGCAAGAGGTCATTACAATTGTGAGAAAGTGACATGCTAGAGCAAAACAGACAACATTTTTGGAATCAGCACCACAACATTAGTAAGAAAGAAGTATCTGATACAGCAAATACAGTATGCCAGGGTGGTAGTATCAATGCATGAGTCAAACGTCCTCAGAAAAATGACAATATCTGACAGTTTTAAATGCATAATTTTTTTAATAAATATCCCATAGCATTGGAACATCGTGTCGCTGTTCTTAAAGGGATGTGTCGTGTTTTTTGGGGGCTAATAGAGTCTCACGAACGAAGACCAACGACAAGATCCGTTAAATCATACATTAAATTTCGGTTTGTTTTTCACCAAATCCTATTGTATATCCCCATGTGTAGCATGGGCCATTCTGTGATTCTTTAAAAAGCTCGAAGTCGGTCGTTATTCTCTGCTATTAAATGGACGAGCGCGAGGCGGACGTTTTTTTGTTTGTTTTTGTTTCTCCTTTTCTGCTCTGAAAAAGAAGAAGGCCATGTGACATTAATACAACACCAGGGTGAGTAAATATTCACTTTAGGGAGAAGCAACTCTAAGACTTCACACTGATATGTGCTGAATGTCTTCACTGGCCACAGACAGCATGAGTGATACTCTCATTCGACCGTTCTTGGGAGGCTAATTCCCATCACTTTCAGGTCACCTTCACTTTAAGGAGCTCATTCCTCACTGGCAGCCTGGAGATCTTCAGAGACTCTCATTTATTTAGATAGAGCTGGAACACAGATGGATCCATTATGTTGAGGGTATCAGGAGGCTACTTTGAGAAGAACATTTCAAGTTGTTGGAGTGTGTAGTGCTTTAGAAGTGAAACCAAGCACTGCAGAGATGTGAAGTGGTAATGCATTTGTAGTCTCATTATGGACGACACAATTCCTACATATCATGATAGATACACTACCGGTCAAAAGGTTCGTAAGGTTATTAAGAAATTTTATGTTTTTGAATGAAATCTATTCCGCTCACCAAGGCTGCATTTATTTGATTACAATTATATTACAATTTAAATTAACTGTTTTCGATGTGAATGTCATTTATTTCTGTGCTCAAAGCTGAATTTTCAGCATCATTACTCCAGTCTTCAGTGTCACATGATCCTTCAGAAATCACTCTAATATGATGACTTGCTGCTCAAGAAACATTTCTTCTTATCATCAATGTAGAAAACAGTTGTGCTGCTTCATATTATTGCAGAAACCGTGAAACCATTCGCTGATGAATACAGAGTTCAAAAGAACAGCATTTATTTAAAAAAAGTATAAATATCTTTACTGTCACTTTTGACCAATTTAATAAATGAAAATATTACTCACTCACTCCAAACCTTTGAATGATAGTGTATCTCGAATTCCACAAAAACATGAAGCATCACATTGATAATAATAAGAAACAATAAGAGTTTCTTGAGCAGCAAATCATCATATTAGAATGATTTCTGAAGGATTATGTGACACTGAAGACTGGAGTAATGATGCTGATTATTATTGAAAAGATTTAAAAAATGTCTTTGTTTATTGTAATGATATTTCACAATTTTATTGTATCAAAATAAATGCAGGCTTGGTGAGCATAAGATACTTTTTCAAAAACATTAAAACCATCTCAATTATTCAATTAATATATTGACGTATGTATATATTACAACATTTTCAAAACAATGGTCACCCTGTTCCTGAGCAATACAATCTGACCAGCTATAAATCTCCTCTGGACATGCTTGAAGCCCATCCACTTAAATGCTTACTGGCAAATTAAAAGACAAGGTTCATAATTAAGACAGACCCAGCAGAGTAATTAGACCCAATTACAGCCAATCGTCCTCCTCACAATCTCTCTCTCTCTCTCTCTCTCTCTCTCTCTCTCTCCACTACACTTACCTGTCAATACAACAACGAATAGAAGAGAAAGTCATTACCAGCAGCGATTCTAGCCTTTCAGCTGTAGGCCGTTCAACCCTTAGAGTGTGATTTTTCTAAATGTGTCCCAACTTCCGGTTCTAATAGAAAAATATGTCAACAGGAAAAATGGTGCAGGACTTGATTTTATTTTACACAACAGAGCACAGCAGTGACCGCTCGCTTGTTCAGTGCCTCGGTTTCATTCATTTTCTTGAGCTCTATAAGCCTGAACCAAAACCAACCTGTTCTGAACTGAATCACATTACAGACTATGATTTTAATCTGAAAATATGGAAATAAGAAAAACACAGACTGTATATTTACATTTTTATGAGGGAGTGAACCACAATCCCATGAGTCATTGAGAATGTATAAATCAATGGAAAACTAATGAATTATAGTCATTGATATCATTTAAATGCGAAATATTCTTATATATATAAATATATATATATGGCACGTGAAGTAATAACTACTTTTAATTAGTCTGTTTGAGATCGAATTAATGCTTGATGTTTTTTCTATAAATTACGGACATGGCATCAGAGGACTATTTCTCATTTTTCTCCGTTTTTTTGCTTTATTTCCAGATTCAATCATAGGCTCGTTCTTACGTACTAGCACGTTCGCACATGCGCACTCTTCAAGAACGACGCTTTAAATCTCCTGACAAACTAAAAGACGTAAATGACATTTGTATGTATTCTAAACTAAAAGATATAGATGGTACTGAATGTCAGCTTGCTTATTTTGCTCAAGATAAGGATTTATTAAGTCCACATGTCATGCAAACTAGAAACTATGCTTGTAACCGCAGGTCGAGAGCTGTGATTTTTTAATTACACAACTTTGCGATGATGTTTGCGAATGTTCGTTAGAACGATGGTTTTGGGAAACACTGACCCGGTGAACTATTCTTATAACGACTTGCGACCATAGTGGCTAACGATGCTTTTGGGAAACGCATCCCAGTTTAGTTCCTGTATGAAGCCTCTCCTTCCGAAAAGCACACTGTGCTCTGATTGGTCGGCTGGACCAGTGTGTTGTGATTGGTCAAGTGCTTCAAGTGTGTTTGCGCCCTTCACCATAACCAAAAAAAGAGTTTCAACACACTACTAACTAACTCAACCAGGCCGCGCCCCTTTATTTAACATATGCCTTGTGCGTATTAATTATTTAAATGAGGAATATTGTGTTGTGTTTGTTCCTGTAAGAAAACTCAAGACTACAATGGAGACGTTTCAGGGAGTTCAGAAACACTGACACTGATATAGAGAGGGACTTTTTTTGCATGCACAAACTCTCTCAACTTTTGTGATTTACACTTTTTCTTCTCTTCTTCTATCTAGTATCGATTTTGCTTCTAACCTTGGAGTCAAGCCTTGAGAAGGACGGAGGCTTGGGCCAGATGATTTTGTATATTTATATCTTTTAGTGTTGGGTCACCTTCATCAATCATGTATTCCCACTATTAAAAGACATTATTCCCAGCCAGCAGTACCACCTATCTGACTATTATGCATTATTAATACATTGATTCTGGAAAGGAATAAGTCTGGTGAAAATTAAGTGCATTAAAACCCGCAAAAATACAGACCATCTGACCTGAGAATGAAGAGGCATATCGGACCTTGAGAAAAGGCTCGTTTTCTTTTTTCATTTATCAAAAAACAATGTTACTGACCTCCTGAAAAGAGGCTCCAGCTTCGGGCGTTCCTTCACTCATCTGGACGCTTGCGTGCAAGACGGAGCTCTGATTCTCTGAGCGGATCTATTGAAATCAATGCATTCACTGACACAGTAAAACTTACTCTCGGGCCTTGCAGTGTAAATGCAGCCTGTGATGCACAATCTCCAGCGTGTCGACGTGTAATAGTGAGTTAATTAAATTCACAAGCAAACAAACCTGTGACTACATTCGATACTCTGTTCACACTTCAGCTGCCGAGGGGATTCTGCCGAGACGATATAGACAACAGAGGATAAAATTCAACTTCATCAAGATCAAATTGAAATGCATTAAACTGCAATCTGGAAGACTAATTGAACTATTAAGAACTAAATAGAAGTCTGGAAGAAACACTGAGGCGCGATTTAGAACGCACATTTATTTGTCGCCAGGGGCCAGTGACGCCTGCGGTGTGATTTACTCACGGCGCGCCCGCAGAGTTTTCCTTCTTGTTGTTAAACTTTAGTTTGATAAAAACTGATACTGGAAGCTGCTTTTGGGGATCACTTGACAACTGAGTTTAAGATACAAACCTAATCAGATCTCATTCTACAAAAGGCCTTTGTGATTCACTGCTCTATATCAATCCTTTGCTGAATTCAGTAGCGGGAGTAAGACCGCAGAAAACATCAGTTGTCAATATCAGTCTCAGATGTCCTAAGCATTGCACCACCAATAGTAGCGATTATTTACTCTACCGAACCGAAACGGACGCCCCAGAGGCATGAAACAAACAGAAGCATGAGAAATCTGAACCTTTACACCCCAAACACACACACACACTCTCAGTTAGATACGTAAACTACATGAACATCTGCGCGTGGCTCCAGATTGGTGAAGCTCTAACTGTATTGAGGGAAACACCATCCGCTTTTCCACTCTCTCTCTCTTCGAATGACACCCAGGAGAGACTCTCAGCAAGGAAGTCTCCATTCAAGGGCTCAAAGAACACGCTAATTATCCGCCCTCTTATTTTGCCTCTTCAAAGGATGCGTATCTTCCCGTGGAATATCATTTGCGCAGTATGAGCAATAGTGTCAAATGCTCATTCCGAATAAAATCTTTCAAAATGTCAACCGTATCTATGGAGAAATGTGCCTGACATCTTCCACCTCCAACAGGGTGAGTGGCTTCCAGGTATTAGAAGAATGGAATATTCCAGACTAATTGATCCTTCACTTAGCTCCGCCCCCCCCAATCCCCCAGTTACTGTCAATCATAGAGACGAGCGCTTCACCTGAAACCGAATACTTCCATACTATACAGGAGGCGAAAAGTAGCCAGATGACCTATCTCCACCAAGATTCATTCGATGGACACTTTACTATCCCATCTTTCCTATCCCATGAGGCCACAGGAGAGGGTTTATAAAAGTAACAACGTGGCGGATGTAGTACGTCCGAATTTCATTCATACACACATTCATATACTTTTCAATGGTCGTAAAGGAAATTCAAATGTAGTACCTACTCAGACAGTATGCGATTCAAATAGTATTACAAGTTTTAAATTTATATTTTAAAAGCTGAAATAAAATAAAATATAAGTAATAGATGAAAAATGTACACTTTTAGGGGTGGATTCCTGGACAGAGATTAAGCCTAGTCCAAGACTAAAATGGCCTTTTAAACCAGATTAAAAGAAACCAGCTTTCTCTGTCATGGTTTTAAATTAGTCCAGTCCAGAGTTTAATAAGCTGATTTCCTGGAGGAAGACAAGAGCTACTCCAGGACTAAACTGAGTCAGGTTTAACTTCAGATTAATATTGTGTTTCAAAGAAGACACATGGATTACTTGGACTATGTCAGTTTAGATTAATACAAATAACACATTTAAATACCACACAATTGTGTGTGTGTGTGTACAAACCTATTCAAATCTCATTCTACACAAGGCCTTTCTGATTCACTGCTTTATATCCAATTTACTGACTGCGTTTACACAAGTAGTGGCAGTTAGACTGCAGAAAAGTGTTAAAACATCAGTTATCGATATTAGTCTCAGATTTCCTACGCATTGCACCACCAATAGTACCAATTATTTACTCTACCGAACTGAAACTGACGCCCCAGAGGCATAAAACAAACAGAAGCATGAGAAATCTGAACCTTTACACCCGCAAACCTAAAGAATATATAAAAATAAAAGCTATGTATATATAAAATACCACAAAAGTATATAAGTAATAATAAAATAACATTGAAAAGTGATTTTACACCAACATTTGATCATATTTGTGGATCATTTCTGTAAAAATTCATTTAAAACGTTTCAAATTGTGTGCAGCTCAGAACTTAATTTCAATTTAACTTCAACTGAATGCGAATTAAGGTGCAGAATTGAAATTCAATTTGAAATGTTTTAAATGCCACCCATGTAAATATGGGTTTAGTTTATTTAGTAATTGAATAAATGAACGTTTTGTGCTCCAGAGCAGAAGATCACAGCATTTCCCAGAATGTTTTTAGTCAGAATTTAAGTCACTTTAAATTGACATTTAAAGACACAATCATTATTTGGTTTGTTTGTTCTGAAACACGTTTACATCAGAGTTTAGAATTGGCTTTCTTTTAATTCACGAGTTGGAATTTAAATCGAATTGTAATTTATATATACATTCAAAAGTTTGGGTCAATAAGATTCGAAGGATGCTTTAAATTTATTAAAAGAGATGGTTTTCATAAAATATGACTAATAATAAATGTTTCTTGAGCAGAAATTCATCATATCCGAATGATTTCTGAAGGATCATGTGACACTGAAGACTGGAGTAATGATGATGAAAATTCAGCTTTAATCACGGGAATACATTAGTTTAAAACATTTTCAAATAGAAAAGTTATTTTAAATTGTAATATTTCAAAATATTCATGATCAAATAAATGTAGCCTTGGTGAGCAGAAGAGACTTCTCTCAAAGACATTTAAAAAAATTGACTGACTCCAAACTTCTGAATGGTAGTGTATGTGTGTGTGTGTGTATACATATTTATGTCCATAACGCCTATAACCCTTCACACTTGAAGGCTTTTTAAATGCTTTTTAAAACTTTCAAACAATGCTTTGCAGATGCAACATTGTGTTTGTTATTTTATTTTGGTTAAAATTACAATTATATACATTTCCTTGACTTCATTACATTCATGTATACATTTCAGTTCTGCATCCTGTTAGTGTCTTTAAATCAAACTCAATTCAGATCTGAATGGAGCAAAACCTGCTTCACATCACATGAACTAACTAAAGTTTAAAGCAGGATGGATTCTGATTGGCTGTTTTTATCGTTCATCAGCTTGGAAAAAAAGTTCAGTAAGTGATTCCAATGATATTGTTTCTCTGTGCCATTATCGTTATAGTTATGGTGCGGACTCTGCTATTCTATTAAGAGTGATTTTTAGAACTATATCTTTATCATTATAATTATTGTCCTTGTTGCGAACAGGCCTTTACACTTCAAAAAAGTCACACAATACTACTGACTGTCTTCATACAATACAACTTTTGCTTTATGTTTTTTTATCTAATGCAGTGACATTAGATAATGAGATTATACAACACATCAGGTGCATTACAAGCATAATTAATGCTTTAAAAATACTTTAAGTAAAGTAAAATAAATAAAGTATTTCAAAATTATTTTATCGACACTCCAGTGAAGAAAAACATTCAGCTTTTCAAATGTCCAAGTCAAGTGTTGAACATCAGTCTTTAGAATAAGGGATAGGAAATGTGAATATTTAAAGCTTCGATATTGTGGATGTTGTGTATTATTAATTGTTTTGTGATTGTATGGCGAGACCAAAGACCAATTTTCAGCAAAGGCTGACCAATAAAGTATCACTAAAACAACATACACACATCTATAAGTGTTGAAATAGTTTTTGAGAGCTCAGTTAGTTTAGCTGCCTCACAACACACACTCGTAACACTCTCAGGTGCAGAGTGAGGTGTTGAGTCACCTCTGAAAACGTGTCAGTCACATTAATGAGCCGAAGACGCCGGCACAGAGCCTATTCTCCAAACTTTAATCAACTCTGTCATCGGCCACCATCAGAGTCGCCAACAGCCGTGTCAACAAGCCAGCCAATGTGTTTCTGTGTGTCTGAGAGCAGCGGAGAGTCTGAAAGAGCGAATAGGGCAATCAAATCAGAGATGGTAATAAGAAAATGCTTTTTCGAGAGCATAAATTCCCTCCAGTTACCCTTTATGTTCAGATTGGCTGATTTGAGGGTGAATCACATCACCAGCACAGAATGGAACTAATCAGATTACTCCGATCCCGCAGTAAAAACACGGCCATTAGGATTCTGCTCTGTTTGCGTTCGCCTCCAAAAAAAAAAAAAAAAAAAAAAAACGGAGAGTCATTCCTCTGAATAGATTCATTCTCCCGACCTCAAGATAAACGCTCTTGACACCATCCTGGCCTGCTAGGCCTCATGCTAAAGCTCGGATTAACTCACAATTGCTCATCCCAACCCACGAGAGTGCGAAACACACGAGTCATTCTGCTCACGGACACGGCTATTTGGAAGACAAATCTCACCCTCGTTCTACAAGATCCGTCCTGCATCACATTTGACAAGTTGGATCTGTGAAGTCATTCGTTGTGACCTGATCGCAACGCTAAATCTTGCCCACCGTAAAACTGGCCTTCCGTCTTCCTGTTGCCTCCCAGTGTCTGATATTCCCATCGCACAAACGTGGATTGATGGATAAATGGATAGACACAGACAGACAGATAGACAGACAGACAGACAGACAGACAGACAGATAGACAGATAGATAGACAGATAGATAGACAGATAGATAGACAGACAGACAGATAGATAGAGAGACAGACAGACAGAGAGATAGATAGACAGACAGACAGACAGATAGACAGACAGACAGACAGACAGACAGGCAGACAGACAGATAGACAGACAGACAGACAGAACGACAGACAGACAGACAGACAGACAGACAGATAGATAGATAGATAGATAGATAGATAGATAGATAGATAGATAGATAGATAGATAGATAGATAGATAGACACATAGATATTTCCATTGAACAGATGCATCAAACGTCTGACTACCACAGCACACTTAGACTGCAGACTGAGTTATACACATATCCATATTTATGAGCAACAGACATCTCAGGAAAGCACAAGAAATGTAACGAGCCACTTAAGTGTCTGATTGGTAGCGTGGAGCAGGTCGGCGGAGGAGTGAATTAAGAGATGGAAGAACTGCTGAGGTGTGGATTTTTTTTCTTTCTCGTCTCCTGCCCGAGTGATAGGTGAAGTGCTAAAATAAACTTCCCTCATTTCAAAACAAAGATTAATTATCATTTTCAACATCATAAACAATGCATAATCTCAGTTCACAGTATTGTAAAAAGTATAAATGCTAAATATTTGAATCATAGAATTAATTAGTTCATATATTTGTCTCCATAAAGATAGATAGAATATTGCATGAATCATTCATTATCTATTTGTCAAAATTCACGGAAATACAGTTTATCTATTGTCTGTCATTAAAGGGATAGTTCACACAAAAATTCTGTCATTAAAGCTACATTGTGTGATTTTTACCCCCATCTAGCGGTGAAAGGGTATATGACCATCCAGTGAATATTAGTTTCTGTTCCTCTCAATTTCGTTTGAACTCCTACGGTGGCCAATGGAGTCCAAGATTAACATGGCTTCCAGTACGACCTCCTCGACACGGTGCCATCGAGTGTTAAAACGCGAAAGGCGAAGCTTGATGTCCCTCTTTGGCTAATGTACTTTCAAGATGGAGGGGCAACATGGCGACCGACATTAGAACCCCTTACCCGTATGTATTTTCAATGGCATATTATACACTCACGAGAATACTTTATTACTTGAACGAAGTAAATATACATTAATGAGCACATATATTTTTGAAAGAACTAAGTGTTTTTAGCTAAGAATAAACTATAAAAGTTACACAGTGTAGCTTTAATTACTCTCCGTCATGTCGTTCTAAACCCGTAATACTTTCGTTCATCTTCAGAACACAAATGAAGATCTTTTTGATGAGATCTGAGAGCTTTCTGTCCCTCCATCGACAGCTACGCAACTACCACTGACGCATCAGAAAGTTCATAAAGAGATCGTAAAACTAATCAATATGAATTCTGAAGAGACTCTATTTATATGACTGATTTATATGACTGATACAGACCAGTGTCCATGGTCTCAGACTGGCCTCCTAATGCTCATCTCACATGTCGGGCGATTGATTGGTCTGGCTGATATATCGGTCAATCTCGAAACTTTGGAGTTGTTGACTATAAGTAATTTCCTCACTGATACAGAAGCATCAGCTGCCATCTTCTACTTAGATTAGAAAACCTCTTCCTTGTCAGAGCAGGACGGTCTCGTGCTGAAGTGCTCTGCTCTCCATCAGTGAGCAAATGCTCAGCTAAAGAGTAATAAAAGAAGACTCGGCAGGAGATTGATTGAAAGCGTGCGGGGAGTGACGGATGAAGCTGGCTTTCTCTATGACAAAGTGTGCAAAGTAAATCTAGACGGTGTGTCTTCACGACAGACACTGCCCTCCCTCGCCACCAAACACCTCAGACACTGCTACTCTACCACCACTGGACTCATGATGTGATGGAGAGAGAGAGACATTATTGCTGATCCGCAGGTCTTTCATCACAGTCCCGCCACGGTGATCTAAATATTGGACAACTCTACATGCGTGTGTGTGTGTGAGAGAGAGAGTGAGGGAGTGAGTGAGTGTGTGTGTGTGTGTGTGTGTGTGTATGTATTAGTGTGTGAGTGTGTGTGTGTGTGTGTGTGCATGCGTGCGGTGTGTGTGTGTGTGTTGTGCAAAATTCAGAAATTGAGAACTGTCACCCTTTCAGTTCATGATTGTGGATTTTAATTAAACTAACAGAAAGAAGAATTTACTGAATAGCATTTGATACATTTCTTTAGATTGTATAAGCTGCTTCTTCAGCCCCTATCTGAAGACTTTAGGGTAAATTATGGAAATGGACAAGAAATTAATTTTTTTCCACCATGGTCCATAAAATGAAAGTTAAAAAGATGAAATATATTTGATGGCTTTAATTTTATGGGCTGTGGTAGAATAACCGTAATATTTCTGGAAATACTCTACAGTATGTGTTGTGTGTATGAACATGTTTATGAGTGATTCATACACTTGGAAAGACCAATCAGAATGCATCATTCATATGCATCACTGGGCCTCTCACCAGCACAACATTCAAAATACCACTGGTGCCTTTAATGAACTGCCAAAAAACCTTCAGGATAAATCAGAGCAGTTTGCCGCTGTGCATCAGAATGCAATACGACCGTTTTGCTTGAGCAATGCCAATGACAGCAGACGAATGACAGATTTTAACAAGCCATTTTACACTGTCAAAAATCTTAGTATCAAGAGTTATGAAATTCAAACTTCTAGATGTCAAAGTAGAAAAGTGCAAGTGTCCAGAACCACCTAAACTAGATGACACTCTTTTCTAGACAGCAAGCACCCAATGGGATGTTTTTGACACACAGCTACATCAGCTTTATTTTACCCACCCATCTGGAAAAAAATAATTTAATTTAGAAATATTAATTGATTTCAACAAATTTAAGGGTGGGCTTATTTGACATTTGCAAGTAAGCACCATTAAGCAACCACCCAGAACACTAAACCACATAGCAATGGTAACCACAACCTAGCAACTACCCACAACTCCTAGTATCCTAGCAACACCCTAGCAACCATTCAGAAACCTAAGTAACTACTTAGCAACAGCCTAGCAACTACCGTCCACATCCTAGTGTTCTAGCAACACCCTAGCAACCATTCAGAACATCAAAACAACTATCCACAAGTCTAGTTTTTTAACAACAGCGTAAAAAAAATATTCAGAACAACTAAGGAACCACTTAACAACAGCCTTGCAACTACCCGGACGAGCCCCCATCATAGTATGCTAGGAACACCCTAGCAACAATTCAAAACAAAAAGAAAACAAATCAACAGCATTTCAACTATATCCTTGTGTTTTAACTACGCCCTAGCAACCACTCAGAACAAATAAGCAACAACTTAGAAACAGCCTAGCAACTAACCACCACATCCTAGTATCATAGGAACACCCTAGCAACCATTCAGAACATCAAAACACCAGAAAGCAAACAAAAAGAAAACAAAGCAACAACATAGTCAAGTCAAGTCACATTTATTTATATAGGGCTTTTTACAATACAGATTGTTTCATAGCAGCTTTACAGAGATAACAGGAAAATAATGCAAAAAAAGTTTGTTTCCAGAAGAAAATAGCATCACAGTACACAGTATATATATATATATATATATATATATATATATATATATATATATATATATATATATATATATATATATAGGCGCTCTGGAGTAAACTGTGATCTCATCACAACTAACACAATATCCTCATTTCTTAACAACGCCCTAGAAACCATTCAGAACATTTACATTTATTCATTTAGCTGACGCTTTTTTTATCCAAAGCGAATTACAATTGCTATATATGTCAGAGGTCGCACGCCTCTGGAGCAATTAGGGGTTAAGTGTCACAGTGGATTCGAACCCGGGTCTCTCACACCAAAGGCATGTGTCTTATCCACTGCGCCATCACCACCCCTGTGGTGGTGAACACCAGAACACCTAAGCACAGACTAGCAGCTACCCACCACATCCTGGTATCCTAGGAACACCCTAGCAACCATTCAGAAAATCAAAACAACAGCATAGCAACTACCCACGATTTTCTAGTATCCTAGCAACACCCTTGCAAGCAACAATTCAGAACATCAAAACAATGGCATAGCAAATAACCACAACAATCGTGTATCCTAGCAACGCCCTAGCAACCAACAGTTTCCCCTCAGAACCGTCCATCAGAGAGTAATCTCTCTCACCTCTGTGCCCTCAGGCCGCTGCAGATGTCTATTACCAGAGGATGAAACTCCTCGTCTTTCTTTCAATCCGCGGAATACAGAAAGGAATTAGCGCACTTTGAAAGAACTAGTCCAGTCAACACGAAACCACAACGGAGGCCTTTCATGCACTCACGCATGTTTGATTTGGACAAAAACTGTCTCAGTTCCCTGGACTAGATGTTGGTTAAAAGAAACAATTGATTCCAGCACAGCTTCTGATCAATAGAAGTCTTTTACACAAGTGCTTTAGACGGCCCAAGATTGACAGTGTTTCCAGAGCTGCTAGAGATTTTTTTTTCCAGTAATAAACAAACATTGTTAAGTTGTTTTGATTGATACTGTGAAGCAGCTTTGATACAATCTGTATTGTGAAAAGCGCTATATAAATATATTTGACTTGACTTGACTTGACTGCTAACCCACAGAGGAATAGTGATTCCCACCCAACACTGTTTGCTCACCGAGTTCAGGTCCAGGCTGTTTTGGACCCATTCCTTTGCTTCTTCATACTCCTCCATCAGACCCATGATGTACAGCGTGTCCAGAGAATCCACGATAGAAGCCCCTCGAAGACCACCTGCAAACACAACACATGAAATTATTGAGATGTCACACAACTTTAAATGGCGACTTTAAAAAGTGGATTCCACGCGTATTCCAGATGTGGGCCGGATCTGGGCGAAACCATGTTGCTGTCTGGGATTTACATGTCTATTTATTCAGGTTCAGATGACGCTGCAGAATGTTAAACAGATCTTTTATTGTAGCGCAAGCAAACTAAAGGCGGCAGAATAATATCTGAGGTGAATGCGCACGAGTCTGCAGCTGCAAAACATCACATTCCCCACAACACCAGAGCTTCAGCTGCATTTAATTTGAAGTTATTAAATTCTCTTCACATCCTTAATTAAACATATTCGGAGGCTTTCATTTAATTCACTCGACCTTAAAGGAGATTGCTCTGGCTTCAGCCCCTTTAATGTAGAGAATACACAAACTGTCGTGCACAACACAAGGTCTTTATTGCTTCGGGAAAGTGCAGGGAGGCAGTGGCTCCGTCGGAGCAGATGAAAAGCACATTATATGTAGGTGACGTTGACAAACAATGAAATATTCCATCCCTCCAATGGGAAAGAATGAGGCAATAAAAACAGCCTTGCAAGATGCGTTTCATTCTTGCAATGTACGCAGCGTGTCAACTCTCAAACCTCTGATGCGAAATCCCTGCTGCTACACACGTTTAATGAGCATTTCAATTAGGAGCTTAAGAACTGTGAAAAAGAAATGAAAAACCAACACCCACAGGCCACAGCCTTTACCATGACCTCCCTAGAAATACTGCAGCAGGAGAAGGATTTCGACAAACTCGGGTGCAAATGAGACGCGCGTAAATCGGAGCCCTGGGCATCGTGTGCAAGTGCGATAATGTGATGCAACTATGAGCAATGCTGCATATTACAAGGTGCCAAGCTGCACAAAAACACCAGCACAACCAGAGTAAGTGTGGGAACAACTGCAATGGGTCTAAGAGCTCGAACAAATAACAGATGGTGTGATCTTACTAGTGAAAATAACTGGAAAGTCTTCAGTCCCCTGCAGGAAAACGCTGGTGAAGGAGCCACTGCCAGTGTGTGTTTAGACGTCACGTCAGTTTGAACGCACATGAAAGGCATCTCTGCCAGCACAAATAATGAAGGAAGCGTTGTGTGATAAGCTCGGAGAACACATGAACCTCGCAGCCTGATCGTATCATGATCTGATACCAGAGCCGAGTGATGGGGGTGTGTGAAAATCCCCATCAAATTCACAGAACCACTCGCATTATTTAAAGTAAAACAATAAAAAACAGGGACGTGTTTAGTCGTTTACAGAGTTAAAAAAAAAGTGTGGTGTCAGAAGTTTTCTTTAGGATAACTTTGAGTCAGGATCTCACATCAGCGGGGGTCGGATTACCGTTCTTTGTATTCCATTCAAACCATGTGTTATGTTTTACTTCTTAATAAAGTTACACACCATCTGGTAACTAAACACAAAGCTCACCGAAGCCAATTTTACTTGCAGTTGGCAGTCTGCGAGTGTTCATTCTGGATCCTGCACAGAAATATCTGCATACAGGTTTATTTAGTGCAACATATTCAATATAAACAAGCACAAACATTTTTAAAATATAAACAAAAACTGGGGTAGATTTATGAGCAAAAAAAAAAAACATTTTATAAATCTCTTTTAATTAAAAATTTGATTAAAACAAAATAAATGTGGAAAAATTACAATAAAATATAAGCATAGGGTCTAATATATGCAGTATATCATATAAAATAAAAATTTGTGATTTTTTTTAGATGAGGGTTATACATAGAATACATAGTGTACAGTATTGGCCGAAAGTGATGTCCGGAGGGGATATTTGTTTTTTTTCTACCCTTCTTTATATTAAAACATCACAATTTGAGGAAAAGGTTATATTTTTTAATATTTTAAACATGAAGGACAAACAAAACACTAAACTTGTTTAAGAGATTTATCTGACAAAATTATTTGAAAAAAAAAAAAGAGAAACTAAAGCTACAGGAAAAAGCATATATTAACTACAACATAATCTGTTTTTAATATTTCATTGGTTCTCTTGTTTTTGTTTGCGTTCATAACTTCTTTGTGTGACAGCCAGGACAAAAATTATGTTGGCACA
Source organism: Tiaroga cobitis (assembly GCA_030578255.1). NCBI lineage: Eukaryota > Metazoa > Chordata > Actinopteri > Cypriniformes > Leuciscidae > Tiaroga > Tiaroga cobitis. The sequence goes on from CM060606.1 coordinate 44,846,445, forward strand.
ATTAGGCGTTTCATTGCGTTATCATCACAAATAAAACAATCGACTCAAAGCACAATTACTCAATATGCTTACAAAATCTTTAACAAATGTTGAATAATTTTTGGATAAAAGGTGATGTCAATTTTCCTAAGCCATACATCAATTTTGGCCACTATAGGCTATTTACATAAGGCTGCATTTTTTATTTGATATATTATTATATATTTTTCATAATTCTTTGATGAACACTTGAACAGATATACATGTGTTACAGTAGGCCTATGTCTTTTAGGGCTGTATTCAACCAAAGAAAATCTTGGTCGACTGAAGTCCTGAAATTTTCGACTAAAAATCGACTAAAATCGACTAAAAATGACGTTAGAAAAAAAAACGTTAAATTAATTAGCTGTGCACTGTGCGCAGTAGGCCTACTTGTTGTCCGCCTAAATGAATTATAAATAAACATAAAAAACTAGTAGGCTATTTGCAGTATATTAAATCGTTTTTGACCTAATTATTTTGCACTGACATGAGTCTGACACACGAGTCTGTCGGCTCTGACAGCGCTGCATCACCTGCACCTGCGCAATATCATAGCCTATGATTTCCGAAAATAGTAGGCTACTATGTTGTCAACTAGTGATATCATCACAAGAACTGTTGAGGAATATGCAACATAATTTAGACAATTAGTTTTGTCATATGTTATAATAATAAGTTATAACTGTCAGACACTATCATTTCAGCCGCTCTGCATGTTCTCGCACCGAGCTAGGCTGAACATGAGCTCAGCTTCGCGGCTGGAGACACGAATAGACTATTAACTTAAAGCTTTTACTCTTAATAAACACAAAAGGCACGTCCAGTTTAATAAAAAAATAATATTTATTAAACAAACCAGATCAAGAGCAGAAACGAAATAAAGTGCATAACTGAAAAAATAAATAAAGCATCTTAGGCTCAAAACTAACACACAGTCGGCACAGCGCAGTTGCGCATATATAGGCTCCAAATAAAAAATAAAAAGTTAGGTTATCACACTAAAACATTGAAATATGCACATTCTGATATGTTCATAGCCTACTCAAAACAGAAAGGGCAAGCTAACGCAGACAAGTGAGCTTACCACTTTTAGATGATATGTCATGTTTGTCGTCGAGCTGTGGAAAACTGTTGCTTGCAAACTTTGCATTCGACCTTTTTCCCGTTATCAATTTTAACGACATGCTACCACACTGAGGACTGACAATTAAACGCTCTCAAAATTAAATAAATAGTATTCAGCATCAAAGCTTCTATACTTATCGTTCTCTCTTGGTTTGGGCTAATCCAAAAAAGGTGAAAACAAGGGGGGTGTTCTGAAGACAGACTGTTACCTGTGAAACAAGGGTACTCTGAAAATGTAACAAATTTACTCTGAACCCCCCAGCAGTTAGTGCTTTCCAGCTGATGAAATGAGCGCGCCTCAGCGCGGCAAAACTGATGAAATGAGCGCGTCTCAGCGCGGCAAAACTGATGAAATGAGCGCGTCTCAGCGCGGCAAAACTGATGAAATGAGCGCGTCTCAGCGCGGCAAAACTGATGAAATGAGCGCGTCTCAGCGCGGCAAAACTGATGAAATGAGCGCGTCTCAGCGCAGCAAAACTGATGAAATGAGCGCGTCTCAGCGCGGCAAAACTGATGAAATGAACGCGGCAAAAAATCGACCAATCAGAATTTTGGTCGAACCAGAACGCATCGACCAACTAATCGACTAATCGACTGGGACAATACAGCCCTAGTCTTTACTGTCACTTTTGATTAATGTAATGGATGAAGTACTAGCTTCTTTAAATAAGAGTCTAATTGAACCAAACTTTTGAACAGAGGCATATGTACAATATATATAGAATGAATATTTCCATGTTGTACAACTATAGCTTTAATCTTTTACTTGAGTAATATGGGACCGATCTAGTTTTTTGATGCTGTGCCACTTGCTTTAGATGTAGATTAAGTAAGTTAGAAGTGATCTGTTCATTTATTGGGGACGGTCTGGGCACATCAGGGCCCTGTCTGCCCATCTCTCGCCTGTAGGATGATCTGATGATTCTCTCGACACGACATCAGTCTTCTTTATCAGCTCTAATCACGTCAGACGTCCTGGGAGTCGTTCATCTTTCTTCATTTTTCCTTCGCTCATCATTCCCTTCTAATCAAGCTTCACGCCCATCGTAGAGTGAGGGCCGGCTTTATCTTTGACCCCAGCTTAATCCCGATACGGGCCAGCTAATGAGGTCACCGGCAGAGGGCATCACAGGGGCAACACAGCGCTCTCAGATCCCCGAGTGATTGCGGATCCGTGGCGTGTCCCATTTCCTGCTCCTCTTATTAGGAACAATGTGGCATATGGCCGACTGGAATCAGCCTCCTCTAGAGATGATCGCTCGCATTTGTCACTCTCAGACCCGGTCGGGGTTTATTCTGAGGCAAAGACAGCGAGTGATAGAGCGAGAAAGATAGCAGGACCACTGACTGTCACAACCTATCAGCTGTTCTATATCAACGCCATCTCTACATCTCCATATCTCTATCTCAACGCATCTCTACATCTCTATCTCAATGCCATCTCTACATCTCCATCTCAATATCTTTATCTCAACGCCATCTCTACATCTCCATCTCAACGCCCTCTCTACATCTCTATCTCAACGCCATCTCTACATCTCTATCTCAACGCCATCTCTACATCTCTATCTCAACGCCATCTCTACATCTCCATCTCAATATCTTTATCTCAACGCCATCTCTACATCTCCATCTCAACGCCCTCTCTACATCTCCATCTCAACGCCATCTCTACATCTCTATCTCAACGCCATCTCTACATCTCTATCTCAACGCCATCTCTACATCTCTATCTCAACGCCATCTCTACATCTCCATCTCAACGCCCTCTCTACATCTCTATCTCAACGCCCTCTCTACATCTCTATCTCAACGCCATCTCTACATCTCTATCTCAACGCCATCTCTACATCTCCATCTCAATATCTTTATCTCAACGCCATCTCTACATCTCCATCTCAACGCCCTCTCTACATCTCTATCTCAACGCCATCTCTACATCTCTATCTCAACGCCATCTCTACATCTCTATCTCAACGCCATCTCTACATCTCCATCTCAATATCTTTATCTCAACGCCATCTCTACATCTCCATCTCAACGCCCTCTCTACATCTCCATCTCAACGCCATCTCTACATCTCCATCTCAACGCATCTCTACATCTCTATCTCAACGCCATCTCTACATCTCCATCTCAATATCTTTATCTCAACGCCATCTCTACATCTCCATCTCAACGCCCTCTCTACATCTCCATCTCAACGCCATCTCTACATCTCCATCTCAACGCCATCTCTACATCTCCATCTCAACGCCATCTCCACATCTCCATCTCAACGCCATCTCTACATCTCCATCTCAACGCCATCTCCATCTCAACGCCCTCTCTACATCTCCATCTCAATGCCATCTCTACATCTCCATCTCAACACCATCTCTACATCATCTCAACGCCATCTCCACATCTCCATCTCCACGCCCTCTCTACATCTCCATCTCAACGCCATCTCTACATCTCCATCTCAACGCCATCTCTACATCATCTCAACGCCATCTCTACATCTCCATCTCAACGCCATCTCTACATCTCCATCTCAACGCCATCTCCACGCCCTCTCTACATCTCCATCTCCACGCCATCTCTACATCTCCATCTCAACGCCATCTCCACGCCCTCTCTACATCTCCATCTCAACGCCATCTCTACATCTCCATCTCAACGCCATCTCCACATCTCCATCTCAACGCCATCTCTACATCTCCATCTCAACGCCATCTCCATCTCAACGCCCTCTCTACATCTCCATCTCAACGCCATCTCTACATCTCCATCTCAACACCATCTCTACATCATCTCAACGCCATCTCCACATCTCCATCTCAACGCCATCTCTACATCTCCATCTCAACGCCATTTCCACATCTCCATCTCAACGCCATCTCTACATCTCCATCTCAATGCCAACTCCACATCTCCATCTCAACGCCATCTCTACATCTCCATCTCAACGCCATCTCTACATCTCCATCTCAACGCCATCTCTACATCTCCATCTCAACGCCATCTCTACATCTCCATCTCAACACCATCTCTACATCTCCATCTCAACATCATCTCTATATATCCATCTCAACATCATCTCTATATATCCATCTTAACATCTCCATCTCAACGCCATCTCCACATCTCCATCTCAACATCATCTCTATATATCCATCTTAACATCTCCATCTCAATGCCATCTCTACATCTCTATCTCAACATCATCTCTACATCTCCACCTCAACACATCAGACAGGTTTGGTCTGACAAAGTCCTTCCTAACCCTTCCGTCGAAGCACATTGTAATGTGTCGTTTGGTTTTTAATCATGTTTGGCTTAAATTTATTGCATTGAGGTGTTTTTCATCTAGTGCTGTTATTGTTAACTAGGGTGACCAGATTCTCAGAGTGGAATATGGGACAGGCACCCTCACCCCACCGCACACATACAAGTATCTACATGTGTATATATCATCTTTTTGGCATCTTCTCAATTCGCATCGGACTTGATCTCCTCTCTGAGCTCTATCACTACTGACACTGACGTCAGGTCCCGCCTTCGCTATCAAAAGAGAATTGTGATTGGATAATAATTTTGTTCTTCAAAATACACTATGACGGGATTGGCTACCTTTGATTAGGCTATTCTCGCACGACAGAAGACTCACTCTATTGCTCAGCAATAAAATACATTTTAAGAAAGATAAAATATGGGACAAAACATGAGTTTTTTCACAATAAGTTGGGACACTAAAAATAGAGTGGAAATACCGGACTGTCCCAGGAAAAACGGGACATCTGGTTAGCCTACTGTTAACTAAAGCTAAAAATCTTTTTTGTTATTTGAAATAAAATAAAATATTACATGAAAATTTTGAAAATGTTTGATTTAAATTTTTTTTTTAAATAAAAGACCAATCTAATGAAAATAACAAATGCACACAATGCAATTACTAAAATTAAAATTAAAATAAAAGTACACAAATATTTTTTTTTATAAAAAATACAATAGTATATAAATAAATCTAAAATAACACTGGTCTAGTCTGTATTTCTAGTCTGGTACAGTAAACATATACAGAGTTTTATTACATTTCACCCCAAAAAATAAGAAGAAATGAAAAAATATTTCATGAATATTACTATATACTATACACCCCACCCAAAAATAAAAATAATAATAATCTCGTTTGTATTGCCTAGTACAATAAATAAATACATTTATATATCCTATTTAATTTTTTAAAAACATTAAACACACAAAAGATCTCTACGAACATTTCATACATCTACTAAACAGATTAAACACACTCATGTGTGCCATCAATGCTCGCAACATACAGATGAAAAACGCAATGCCTCCTGCTTTGCTCCAAGAGCAATACTTGTGATTTGATGACAAATTACGTTACAGGGTGGAGGAGAAAGAAAATGATCTTTAATTCAACGAGTTCCAGGTCCCGGAGGCTGCCGGCTCTGAAGCGTGGCAAAGTCCTATTGAAAACAGAGGCAAAGCACTACTGATTGATAGACTCAGATGAGGCGAGGAGCAGATCAATCCATCACAGCCAGCACAATCTTACTCATTACCTCGGCTCCACCCCAGGAGACGCGACACACGGGCCCTCAAACCAACACTGACACTGATTCACAAACACTCATTCACAATGGAGTACTTCCACTACTATTTACTGAGCACTGTGCTGCAGAATACACTCTATATCACAGAACAGTATGCATTCACTGAATATTCATTATTCAAACATAAACATTCTTCGACCTCATCACATCAATAAAGTTGCATGCAAGTAGCATCTAAAATCTAAAAAATAAAGTTAGTTTCCCTGTTTAATTCAGTTTTGTTTGAAAATTATCAGATCAAATAATAGCTGCTTTTCCACCGTCAGGCCAAACTGTTCTCGTTGCTTAACCGTTCCATTCCGTGCCGATCCGGACCGCCGGTACGGATATGGTTTTATCTTCCACTGTTGGAACTGATAGCGGAGCTCTTTGGAGTGTAATACAAATGCAAGAGATTACAGACGATATGAGATGTAATAGCGACCACGCCATGGAGGATGATATTTCATTTAATGTTATTATTAACTTTGCTCACATTGCACGCTTGGCCAGCTACAGGGAAACTGGTAGCCATGCAACAGACAAGAAGTGGCCAATCCTGAGTGGCGGCGTCACTGCACACATTCTGGCCTAAGCCGGGCTCAGACAGCAGGAGTTTTTAAATCGATTGTGAAATCTGGTTGCATCAAGCACATAAGCAGAATCTCCACAGATTTCCTTCCTGCAAATCTCAAACCTGCACAGACTGCAAGATTTGATATTCGTGGTGCATCACACACTACAAGATGTTCTTAAGATTATCATGCCAGATTTAGCACCTAAATCTTTTGTCGTCAACTGTCTGGCTACTGACATCCTTAAAAATATCTTCTTTTGTGTTCAACAGATGAAAGAAACTCATACAGGTTTGGAACAACTTGCGGGTGAGTAAATGACGACAAAACTTTCCTTTTTGGGTGAACTATCCCTTTAAGAGCATTCATTTGTGACATGCTCTGCCATTGAAAGAACAATTCGGACTGAATTCATGAAACAGTTCCACAAAAATGCCTCATTCGCTCATGTAAATTCGTAAATTATGTGTAAATCCTCGATCAACGTGAACCGTGACAAGCATCAGGCCAGAATAACACAAGACTCGCCGGCCCTTTCACTCCCGCAGAGACTGACAGGACTCACCACAGCACAAACGCTCTTCACTCTTCATCTCCGGTGGAGGCAAAGAGCGTCAGGTTTTATCATCTGATCATTACCGCTGCGAGGGAAACACATTAACAAACCCGTACGCCTGTGCTTTGAACCAGAGCCTTTCTTCTCCCTATCGTTTGATTGAGGGATGCGTCACGAAGACACACACACACACACACACACGGAGGCGCAGAAGCTCGGCCTGTTATTGCTGCTCTCTTTGGTGTTTTGGTAATGAAACGCTCCAGTCCAGAGCCCGCGGACCCCACCAATGAGCCTAATGATGTGTGTGTGTGTGTGTGTGTGTGTGTGTGCCCGACCTGAAAGCTGCTGCATACAGGGACAAAAACTGATAGATCAAGGGACATTACAGATATAGTCAAAATAAATGCAGCCCATTATGGGGGAAAGCAGACAGACTGAGAACCCAATGCCATTGATTCATCGCATCTGAGGCCTTGACAACGTGCAAGAGTGTGTGAGACATAGTGGTTCTTATATACACACACAAATCAGAAAATTCAGATTTCCAACTAGTGCGACACAATGCCACTTAACGTAACTCGTCTGACGTCACACTGACACGTCAATACTCAAGCAGATACAGTAAACAGTTGATAATAAATGCTTACTTTTAAGATAAAAAAGTGACCAAGTTCCTATATTGCATTATTGAACAAAGTTCTTTAGCAAATGTTTCCAGAGAAAGGAGTGAAAAACATGTTAAATGAATTATACGCCTGCAGAACAAATGCTGGCATTGCATACTGTAGCATTGCAATGCCAGCATCCATGTGAAACGGCATCCCATTATCATCTCAGATGTAAAATGATTTGATTAGCATTTTTTAATACGTAAAAATGCCTTAAGATTTGGCAGTCTGATCAAATAAGTAAAAAGTGTTAAAAAAGCACTACAGATGGTGTTGTGATTGTTTAAAAGCTACAAGTATTTAAAATATTTTTGGTCATTTAAATAAAGCTGGAAAAAAATAAAAATAATATTTTTATATTATATTATATTATATAATATTTATATTATATTACTAAATATAAAACGCATGTGTGTAGACTGATATTTTTCTAATGTCTGGACTCCTTTCAGGGAGGAGCCTATGGATAAACAGACGTTTCAATATTTTGGTATTAATGCATTTTCTGAGAATTTAGATTTCAAGTTTTGACTCCAAATGTCCATAAAGCTGGAATTCCCACATTTTTAATCATTTATCCTCAACTAGTTTTGTGGTGTAGGTCTACGTATTTTATAATGTTAAGTTAACTTCAAATAATACTAATAGTAATGTAAAGATGTGGTAGCATTGGATCTGGACGGTATGGATAGCGCTAGGAGTTGGAAGGGGTGTGTCGCGATTCTGCAAGTTCGTGAATCTGAGTGTCGCGATTTCGGTTTCATATCGCATATCGTTACAGCCTTAGTCATTTTAGAATGTTAAGTTCTACTTCTGTATAGTTATTTTGGTGAAAGTAACTGAAAAGTAATACAGGAGTAATGTAACGCATTACAATTCTGAGACAGTAATATTGTAAGGTAATGAATTACCTTTCAAATAAAAGTAACAAGTAATATATAATGTATTACAGTTTGGAAGTAACTTGCACAACACTGTTCAACACACACACACACACACACACACACACTGCTTGGCTAATGATGATAACAGGGACAGGCCGTGGAGGGACAGCGTGTGTAATCATGCAGTCAAAAGCACAGTCTGTCCAGACGTGCTGCTTTCAAAGACTTCTTCTAATTGGTCATGCCAGGAGCGAGCTGATTCGCTAACACAGCTGCTTCTGTTATGACAACATCTCCAATATGATTAGTTATCCCTGACGGGGCAGTCGCTCGACGGAGGCAGGAGAACTGATCGATGAGCGCACAGGTAGATCGTGTGTGATAGTGTCTCAGCGCTCAGAGGGCCGAAACGCATCAGGTTTATATAAACGTGTTATTACTAGGCTGGATTACGATACTGTAGCTGCCCATAGTGACATGTAACATGTTTAAAGTGAACACAAAATCAAAGTCGACCACATTTACTGAAAGCATGCTCAATTCATCAGTGCATGTTATCCAAAATTACATTATTAGGCGTAAATTAAAGATTTATGTATTTTAATTGCATATAAAATTTCCATCCGTTTGTAAAGATTTGACGTAAACAAACATTTTGTTGCAATTTTCTAATTCAGTATTCATTTTGCATTTAAATATCAAAGCCTAAATTTAAGATTTACATATATGAATTGCATTTAATAGCAACAAACTAAAACGGGTCAGATTTCTGCACTAAAAAATAAAATAAAAAAATAAGTCATGGCATATAGTTTGCTAACTATTTTATTTAAATAGTCGTATTTTCAAAATGCATTTATTCTAATAGCTTACAATCAGCATTGTGAAAATTAAATGGATTGAGTTGAAAAGAATGAATATGGTTAAATATGGCTAACAAGCAGTGGCGGAACTAGAGTTTTATACATGGGGTGGCCAGGGGGTGGCCACTGCTACTTTCAGGGGTACACAGTACACACACACACACACACAGTGGAAAAGCTTGTGGAAGGAATTGGGTCACTCTGTTTGTGTCTATAAGTGTTGAACATCCAAAATATTTGCAGAAAACAAAGCTGAAGCACCAAGTAGATAAGATACTGCATGTGTCTGTTATGAACTGCTGCATTTATTTACAAAAAAACTCACATTTACAAAAATATATATATACTTTTTATTTTATTTTATCTTTTATTAGATACAGCAGGCATCAAGCTGACATGTCCTTGAAAAAAAATATAAAATCTTTTCCTGGGAAGATTAAATAAAACATAATTCTTGCTTTATAATAATTCTAATTCTAATTATTTAATTTATAAAAAAAAATGTTGTGTTCATTTTTGGGTGAACTATCCTTTTAATCTGGCAAAATCATCTCAACTTAAATTCCTGAATTGGGTATGTGATTGACTGCCTGTGTCTGGTAGATGCTCTGACCTGTTGCTGGTTCTGAAGTCGGACCACACTGACTCTGACTAGCCAGTGGTGATGCAAGGGCTGGGGGGTCTGTTTGCACCTGATCTGCCTGTTAGTCCAGTCATTTTAAGCCAAAATGGGGGTCAACCTTGAACAAATTGCAACAAGCAAACTCATCTGATTTTTTATCCTCAATATGTCCTGAGTAAGGAAAAAAAAGTCCCAAAGAATCCCATTAGAGAAAGTTTAGGAAAAAAAACAAATATAGCCTATTCATTCATAATCTAATTACGTATGTGCTAATTTGCATAAATACCACAACAGATCTAAACATTGGGTCTAGCCAGGTGAAAATTCTTGTTCTTGTTGAATCTTGTTGACACATAACTGTAAAATACTTAATGTTAAAGTCTGAATGGAACCCATTTAGGCTACCCATGAGCATTAATACATAGAGGCAGGAAGAAGTAAACCAGCCTTTTTTAATTATTAAGAGATGGGGTTTGGGGCTGGGTCTGTGCGACTGTTTCTGGGGGACGAGTCTAAGGGAAGAACAGGAGACAAGGGTAAGGAGAATGCAGAAGACAAAAGGTAATTCAAATAAAAAGTGAATCCCCAGAAACAGATTTCGAAACTTTCCCCAAATGGGAATCTTAGGGACTTTGTTTCCTTACTCAGGGCATAATGAGGATACAAAATTATTTTGTTGAGTTTGCTTCTGTTGCAATTTGTTCAACCTTTTTTTTCATAAAATGACTGGACTATGTTTGTGCTTCTTTTAAAATAACTCTGATATCTCTCCCTTTCTTTTCATGTTTAATTGACCCTGTTCAAAAATATGACAAATTTAAAATATGATTCCAATCATATTCATATTCTAATCATCATCCAATTACCAACATTTAACTCTTTCTCGCCAGTATAAAAAAAATGTGGTTTTGGTAATTTTCACAATTTCATGGCACCCTAGAATATTTTGTTGTATGAATATCTGAACATACCAAAAGAAAGAACAAACCCTGTGCGTTTAAAACAAAAACAAAAAAATAATGTTATTCTAGCTTCGTGCGTCTTTTTTTTATCTTGAATGTTGGCAAGTTTCATAAAAAGCAACATGAGCAAAATGCTGAGAAAATCGCATTTTTATCAAAGACTACATCTAGATAAGATTCATAATGATGATCAAAACACAGTAGATCGAGTCCATCAACAACCTACACCCATAAAGCTTCATAGTCCCATAGTGATCGCATTATGATATCGCTTGTTTCTGCTCTTCTTTGCCTGCGTGTTGATCTCCTATCCTCACATTAGCTAGAACATTTGTGTAACGTACTACACACGGCAAGGTACTGTATATGCGTGTATTAGGCCTAATGTAGGCTATTGGGAGCAAACCACCCTGATGCTAAACCTTAAAAGCTTACTTCAAATATGATGTTTTCCTATTTGGTGAAGTTCGGTATCTTGCAACCATCTCTCGTCCTCTGCTCGTCCGTTTGAAAACTGCGCGCGCCGCGCTGCCGGCGAACGTAATTTTTTTTTTTTAAAAATCAGCATCAGCAACTGCCAGTAGCAAATAAAATTTTGGGGTGGCACCCGGGGTGGCCAATCGCATGTCAGGGGTGTCCAGTGCCACCCCGGACCCCCCTCTGGCTCCGCCACTGCTAACAAGCAACATTCAAGATGGAAATTATGAGATTGAAACAAATGGGATTTATTGGTGATAAATATATAAACTTGGTTATTGTGTTTTTAAAACACATTCAGTTTATTATTACTATTACATAAATCACAGAAAACTATGACAGAAAAATGAATTCATTGATGACAGACAAATATGCATCAGATTATTAGTTTATGATAGAATCATCCACATGGATAGAAATTTTATATGCAATTCAAATACAAAAATCATAAATTTAGGCCTTAACATTGAAATGCAAAATGAAAAATATGACACAGAAGCATTGTCACTAGTAGTATGACTGGTGAATTATGAATATTCTGTATATAGCTCTTTTTGAACAAGTGCACTGGCTCTAAGGCTGCGGGGATGATGTTCTGGGTCACATGATCTCATCATCGATCTTCAATCTGGCTGTTTACAGATGATATACAGCCCATAATATGATCATCTGAGGAATCTGCAGACTCTGCAGAACTGAAGCGCGCCGGGGAAAATGCTGCTCTCATTTCATGAGGACAATTCACACAGGTCACATTTTATTCCAAAAAACAAGGAATAAGTGACTTAGAATTACTTCGAATGTAGGGATAAAATGATGTTAATTGTCCTAGAAATTATACTCTCTCTCTCTCTGCGTGTGTGTGGGTGTGTAATATATATAGCATTTTTCACAATTCACATCGTTTCAAAGAAGCTTTACAGAAAATCATGAAGTTAAATATATTAATATCTTCACGCCTTATTTAGCAGATTTGAGCTGGGCGATAATATAGTTTATATTTTGCAATGAAATGTAAACAATCGAGCAGCTGAGGTTTGCTGTATATTGTTTATCGCTTCATGCAAGAACCGTATCTATGGATGCAGTCTATACACCAGGATACATTCTATACATTCCATATGGATACATTTGGACATGCTTATATATTTGTATAAAGAGCTGCATGGCAGATACAAGTTATTATAGTTTGCAATGCAAAAAGGATCTAATGGATCTGGAGTATTCCCATGATTACTCACGCAGAGCTCAAATCATTCCCTGTCTGATGGTCCTCATCGTCCCTTCTCAGCTAACATGGCCGGTTATAGAATTTAGTCAAATAAATGCATTAAGCTCTGGAAGATTGAAAACCACTAATCTGCAGAATATGAAACGCAGAAGCATATTAAAATGGAAATTTGCACAATGGACCTCTTGATTGGTGGACACTCTAGTTAATTAGCGCTTGATGTAAAACCACCTTGAAGATTCACCTTTAATTTCACACCATGCTATGCTAGCTCAATGAAACTGTGAAAATGGCCCCAGGAACATATTTACGGTCTGAAACATGATCACATCCATTTACCACTCCATATTTTCAAGCCGTCTACCTAAAACCTTTATTTTTCATTCACCATTTAATTAGCAGTCCACTGTTTGCTCTTGTTCAAGAAGGAAGTTACAGTTTGCTCATTATTACATCTGCGGCTGCTCCTCTGAAATTGTATCCAGACGCGACTGCAAATGTAAAACTTCACTAACCCTCCAGGCAAGAGAACAAGTTCATTTCATACCTCTTGTTTACCTTTCCTCGCTTCTCTCGGCACTGAGAGACGGATCGCTGTACGCTTGGACTCGACCAGTCCAAAAGCATCAACTGGAAAATCACCATCCGCACCTGGCAGCCAATCAGATGCTTTCATGCTCCAAATCAACTTACAGACTCAATTTCAGAGAGCAGAGCAAAGCTGATTGGCTGAGAGCAACATGACTTGGCGCAGTCAACATTGAACATTCGACTGGAATTTCAGAAGTCATTGTGCTCTGGTCATGACAAATGATCACGGAACATTTATGGGAAATTATAAACATTGTTAATCTTGGTAAGTGGATTGTTTAGTTGTGCTGTGATAAATAAAAAGCAACATTGAATTATAAGAAGTGGGCTAGTAGTACAACAAAAAATGTCTGCATGCGTCTTAAAGGAATAGTTCATTGTCATTTTGTTCCACAAACACACACACACAGTATGAAAATAATAAAAGAAAAAGTCAAATAATAATAAAAAATATAATAAAATAAAATTAATTATTTATTCACTCATGTCATTCCAAACCTGGATGACTTTTGTTCTGTGAAAAAAATTATATATATATTTATATTTGGGTGAACTATCCTTTTAATACATTGGGTAAAATATTAAACCCACTTTTAATATTAAACTCATTTTTTAAGTCAATATCTTGCATCATATTATCATTTCAATAATTTCTCTGTTTTGGTTTGGATTGAACAGATGTTGCTGTACTAACTTTAACAATGAAACGAGACTTCAAGAGATTTCCACGACGCATGCGCGAGAATTGCGATCTCCTTCAACTACTTCAGTTCAGTTCTCGCGCGTGCGTCGTGGAAATCTCTTGAAGTCTCGTTTCAGGCCTACAAGGAAGAAAAGGAATAGTCGAATAAAGTCGTTATTTTTGTTTGTTTTTTCGCACAAAAAGTATTCTCGTCGCTTGATAAACTTATAGTTGAGCCACTGTTGCGACATGGAATATTTAAACATTTTCTTCATTGACTTTCTGGGCCGTCAGGATTCATTCCCTTAGGGAGCCTATGGAGGAGTGATCCAGCTCTCACATTTAATCATAAATATCTTCATTTGTGTTCCGAAGACGAACGAAGGTCTTACGGGGTTGGTACAGCATGGGGGTGAGTAATTAATGACTTCATTTTCAGTTTTGGGTGAACTAACCCTTTAAAGGCACAATATGTAACAATTTTGTAATAAAATATCCAAAAATCACTTGCACAGTGTGATATATTTCATGCAGTTGTGTACTTACAATATCCCAAAAGTCTCCAAAGATTTTTTATTTCAGAGAAATTCCCATTTTAAATAAGTGGCCGTCCCGGAAAAAAATGACGCCTGTCAATGACCCAATATCCGCGCTATCCTCGGTTTCCGCTCGTACTGCCGTAGCCATGACGTAACCATGGCGACAGACGTGGACAACTGCGTAGTGCGTAACGTTTAGCGGCATGCAGTTCTTGTTTCGTTCAAACATAGACCATGGCAAGCAGACTTTTGGACAAACCAGGTGAACTAAACGAGGATCAATATCAGCGTGGTGTTTTTGAGATGCCGAGAGCTAGCGTCCGCGACTAACTTGGACTTGACAGAGCTTCACGAGTCACGACTTGACGGCTTTATTAGACAGGTGAGCAAATGTACATAAAACAAATCAATGTTATAACGTTAGCTCAACATGATGAAATGTTAGTATATGGTCAGTATGTTATTCTAATGTTGATCTAGCTGACTGCAAACGAACTAACATGTAGAATAACATGATAACTTTCAACACACATTTAAATGCCGTTTAGTGTGATAGTGTAACGTTAGACCAGGTGAAAAAGCGCTGCATTACCTCACAAGTTTAATTCGTCTATTAAACTGACCTGTGTGAGTAACGTTAACCCAGCACTTGCTGATAGTTCGGTAGAATTAAATGTCCTCATTCCTATATATCCTCGGGACTCGCATGTGATATCTGTCTCTTTAGCAATCGCGACCTGCTTCAAACATGCAAACATGAATGTTTGCACTCATCCATAAACATTATTAGATCCATCAGCTTGACAGCAAGTCCCATCATTCAGCTCATCACTGCGTCATAAATACGCCTTTGTTATTGTTGGAAACTGCGCCCTCTTGTGGCGAAAAAAACATTACATATTGTGCCTTTAAATGATAATAAAGTTTAATAAAGTTGTGGAGTTTGACCAATGCATTGTTATTTTATATATATATATATATATATGTGTGTGTGTGTGTGTGTGTGTGTGTGTGTGTGTGTGTGTGTGTGTGTGTGTGTGTGTGTGTGTGTGTGTGTGTGTGTGTGTGTGCGTGTGTGTGTGTGTGTGTAATATGGATTACAACAGAAGCAAATTCATTTAAGTTGTTCCTGCATAACCGGAACAGCATAAATATAAACAGAGGAAAAGTGAACTAAAAGCGGCTCTCGAGGTCATCGAGGGGCTTAAGGGCTTCTGGGTAAACTGGTCAACAGCGATTAGTGAGCGCAGTAGATAAGGCCGCCATGACGACCGGACGTCATGATGAAGACATGATCACATCGTCAGCGGACTGAAATATCCCAACGTCCCTCATTTTCCTGTCCACTTCTGACTTATTTCCATCTAAGTCGTTACTGTAACAAATTCCCCAATCTCCTTTAATCCTTCTGCTTCGTCAAACATTTGTGGCCAGTTTTTCATTATCTTGCTTGTAATTCCCAAAGGATTCCCTGACGATTTTCCCTTAATCTTGCCTTTTTTATCTGAAAGTACAAACAGACAGCGTTTTTGTCTTTGAATCAATGCTAGACGGATACAAGCCTTCTGATGGACACAAAATAAAACTAATTTTGAAAGAAAATCTCAGGAAAAACATCTGAGGAATGTCAGTCTCAATTTCGTCTCCATTTTATCTCATTGCTCTACGACAAACAAAGTCCGTAGTCAAAGTTCAGAGATCTCTAAGTGTAGCACTTTACAATAAAGTCCCATTAGTTTGAGTTATTTGATGCATTAACTAACAATGAGCAATACAGCACATTTGTTATGATGTTTATTCATCTTTGTTAATAAAATACAACTGTTCATTGTTAGTTCACGTACATAAAAATAATATTAACAGATGCAACATTTGGGATTAATGTAGTAGATAATTATCTGAGATGAATTAATGCTTTATACACACCAACTAGGCATGTGCCGGTATCAAATTTTCATGCTGCGATTAATTGAATGAGCTTTTATCACGGTATACGGTATTATCACGATATTTTAATTGCTCAAGAGAAACAGATGGATTGCGGGTATCTAAAAAAACAACTTGCATCACAATGTGTAATTGTGATTTTCAAAACATAGTAACTAAACAGAATTTTATTAAGTTTAGTGACAACGTGTTACAATGTTTACATGGTACAATGACTGGTAGGTTACTGTTTGTATTATTCAAATAAATTATTGTATTTGATTTTAATCTTAATTCAATATTGACTCATTTGGATAAATATTAGGTAGGCTACAGTCTGCATGTTAATTTTTCTCAAGAAAAAAATATATCTCACATAATGCTGTAAACAGAGAGAAATTAAATATAATGCGGTTTTCATTATAATAACAATTATGTAATGACAAGTAAACATATAATTAATATGTAATAAAGTGCACATATTTAGCAAAATGACAATTTTTTCTAGTCAACTAAAGTGCTGGTCATTAAATGGCTTTCCTGAGGTAAATGTAACGTTCTGTGACATAACTGTTCTCCTGCAGTTTTATTGACCTCTTTCCGTGAAAAACACTGATTGATCGACATTTTGTATGAGGCATAAACCTCGGTTTAAATGATCGGTTTACTTGAACTGAGGCGCAGCGATCTGTCACAATGGACAGAACCTTTTTTTTTCATATCAAAAGTAACCTGCTCTGTCTAGTCTGTCGGTGTCAGTGTCCTCTTTGCTCCGCGATTTTTCTCTGCGTGAGAGCGTGTGAAAAGTGTCAATTCCGTAAAGCGGCTTTCAGACAGAACGCGATTTGCTATTTTGCAAATAAAAAGTTGAACTATTTTTAACTTTGACCCCGGCGTGCTTTGGTCGACGCAGCAACAAAACGTCCCCGCGAGTATTCTGCGTCCTGTCTGAAAGGCGCTTGAGTCTCAAGTTGAATGCGTGAGAGTTGGCAGCCCTGCGGGGGGTAAATCGTCGGCAGCGTTCCTCCTTCCGCCATGCTTCTACTCCATGTGATGATTGTTTACATTAGACTAGAGTGCGCTCTGCGCCGCGTGCACACAGTGCTTATACATGTGGGGATTGTTTACATCAGAGTGCGCACGTGTTTTGCGGAGCATATACGCAGTGTTTAAGCGGTTGATAGAAAATTAGCTAATGCGTGTTCTAAAAGTCTAAATTCAAATCTATTATTTTTCACGGTATTTTGAAGTGTCCGCGATAACAATATCGTGCATATTCATTACCGCGATTTATCGCATTACCGAATACCGGCACATGTCTAACACCAACACTCCAGAACATATAATCAAATGAATGTATCCGTTTGGACCTTTAGCGCTCACATAAACAGCTGGAAACGGAATATATCCCTGTACAGTCACATCTGCTTCCTCACACTCACTTTCCCATGCGATCAGGGGCCGGTCCCACAGGGGCCCGCTCGGCACATACATTTACCCGTCTACCCGTCGACCCTGAATACCTGCTAACCTGTCAATCAACTAGAGGACAGAACTAGACCAAGTGGGTTTCT